>JAJIBD010011257.1:0-70058 GCA_021461705.1 Cryptotis parvus
TGTGGGCCCTCAGTGCTGTGCTCTGAGTCTCTTTGGCTTGGGGATCCTCAGCACTGAGCTCTAAAAAACTTCACTATTCTTACATTTCCTGCTTCTGGAGAGTCTGTGTCTACTGACGGCCTAATATTTGGAGGTTCCACTGAGATTTCTGAGCATCTCACGCCATGTCCCAACATTTTCATCACTAAGAAAATGCCGGGTGTGGCTTAGAGCTGACAAAGTGGAATAGGTGCTAGTGTTTCATAGCCCCGCCAAGCAGCCATTGAGCGGCAGCAGAAGTCTACTTGGTTGACAGCATGCAGAAATGTCTCTCAATCATCTGAGTTTTAGGGGCCGTGGACTCAGGTTGGAGCCAGAAATTGCTCTTTGCAGGAAAAGGAAAATCAGTTCTAACTTCTGTCCAGGTTTTCTAGGAACATTGCCTTCCTTCATTAAAAAAAAAAAAAAATTAGATGAAATAGTGAAAGAAAATAATTTTCCCCTGCCGCACCTGAAAGTAATCAGAGTTTACTCCTGGTAAAGAGGATTTTTTTTTTTTGGTCACATCGGTGATGCTCAGGGGTTACTCCTGGTTCTTCACTCAGGAATTACTCCTGGTGGTACTTGGGGACCATATGGGATGCCGAGAATTATACCTGGGTTGGCCACGCAGTAAGGAAAACACCCTACCTGCTGTGCTATTGCTCCAGTCCCTGGTAAAGTGTTTTTAAAAAAAACAAAACTCCAGGGTTTACTAAGCTAAGACATTAGTCCTGGTGGGCTCAGGGAACAATATAGGGTCTTGGAGATGGAAACAGGATCAGTGGCATGCAAGTCAAGCACTCTGCCCACTATACCGCTTTCTCTAGCCCCTAAAATAGATTTTAAAGAAAAAATTTGCTTTAAAAAATATTAGTGAAGAAAGAGATATATGTTTAAATGTCAACACAGTTTTCTCCAGTGGGGATAAACCTTGGATTGATTTTGGGAGAAAATTATGTTTTTTTCTCCAAATTGCCTTGGCCTGGCGGTCCTTCAGAAACCATATGGGATGCTGGGGATCAAACCTGGGTCAGCCATGTGCAAGGCAAACTCCCTATCGACTGTGCTATCTCTCCAGCCCTGTATTATTGTAATCTTTATAAGCTTTTCCTTTCCGGAAGGGTCCACCCTTCTCTGTTTGGCGCCTTAGTTTCTGCATGGGTGATTTTCTCCAAAGAGCTCAGTATTCACATCCTCATAATTTTAGACCTCATAACTAAGAACTCATAAGGCAGTTTCTTCTAATTAGTTCCTGAAAACTCATTACCATCTATCAACCCGAAACACACTCTATACCAACAACTGTACTAATTATTGTTGCTGGTGGCACAGTACAGTGGGGCAGGAGCCAAGTAGACTTGAGGAAAGAGCCGCTGCTTTGCTTGATTCCCATCGCCAGGGGTCTACAGGGAAATGCCAAGCTTGGCTCAGGTCTTGGAGAGCCTGCCAGGAGCATCTCTATGGCACGGGCGGTCATGTCCCTCCAGTCCCACAAGGCAGCCATCAAGCTGTGCCTGAAGTCTGCTTGTTCAGCACTGCGTGGGGGGTGATGTCTGCCACTTCATCACTCTGGGAGCCACTGGAGCGAGGAATTGCTCTTTGCCAAGAAAAAGGAGTCAGTCCTAACCTTAGCACAGCTGTTCAGGGTACTTTGCCTTTCCCTTACAGACAGGAATTTCAGAAGGAGGTGACATAGTGAAGCAAGATAGTTTTTATTGGAACTTACTTAGAAATATATCAGTGGAGGGGCTGGAGTGGTAGGACAACTGGGAGGGTGTTTCTTTTTTTTTTTAATTTAATTTTATTATTTTCCCACCAAATATTATTACACCATTTTAGACATACAATTGAAAGACGCTCATGTAGAGTTTTGGTTCTATAGTATTCCAACACCCATCCCTCCACCCAAACCCATCTCCCATCACCAATGTCCCCACCTCCCTCCCCCCCCGCATCTCAACTACTTGGCAGATTCTGTATGTCATTTCTTTCCTCTTTTATATCTCCCTCCCACCAAACTTTCCTGCTCTTCGTGGAATACAGTGCATTAAAAGACATTACTGTTTCACTATTTTAGTGGTCCGCATGACCGCCTTGCGACCTGGGCTCGAACTGGTTTTGCTCTGTTGATCTGGTTGTGAGGCAGTTTCCCAGCGCCAGGACAGCGAAAATGGTGGCTAGTGTGATGGGCGAAGTTTCATCCGGCTGCTTCCGGGACCCCCAGAGGCGATGGGCCAACACCCAAAACCCATCTGCCCTCCTCGGGATCCCATCGTCAGCTGGGCCTCGGCGAGCCGAAGTTCCAGCCTCCCCAGCTGCTGCGAAGCTCTGCATGCTGGCCTGTGGGCAGCTCCTGGGTGGGGGCCACCAGGCTCGACAAAATGGAGAGGGGAATGGCCGAAACCTGACTCCATCTGACGAATTCCCAGTGATTCCCCGCTTCTGGGAGCCGCCTACCTGGGCTCGAACTGGTTTTGCTCTGTTGATCTGGTTGTGGATTCACAAAAATGGGGTGGTGATGGGGAATTAGGCGCTTCCGGACCCCCGGCGAGGCCAACCCACCCCTCCTCGGCCCATCGTCTCCCCGCCGCGGCTCGCAGCGCCTGTGGGCACTCGGGCCACCAGGCTCGACAAAATGGAGGGGAATGGCCAACCTGACTCCATCTGACGATTCCCAGTGATTCCCGCTTCTGGGAGCCGCTACCTGGGCTCGAACTGGTTTTGCTCTTGTTGATCTGGTCGTGAGGCAGTTTGCTGGGAGAGTGTTTCACTTGGACTTTCACTTGGACTCAAATGGTTGATCCCCAATATCCCATATGGTCTGCCAAGCACTGCCAGAGTGAATCCTGAGTGCAGAGCCAGGAGTATCCCCTGAGCATTTCTGGGTATGGCCCAGAAAGTAACCCCCCCCACCATGATGTGAGGGGGGAAGAGGGAAAGTACATGTTCAAAAGCTTTTCCATAGCGGAATAAAAACAAGACAAGAGACCAGTAAGTGTGATAGCCTTTAAGGATGAACATGAGTTTGAAAGAGCTTTGGGTGGCACCTTTATACAATTCTTCCCAAATGTTTTTTTTTTTTTCTGGAGTTTTACATACATAAAACTACAGAAAAGTCCAGCCCCTTTGATGTTGTTTTTTTTTTTTTGGGTGTCACACCCAGCGATGCTCAGAGTTACTCCTGGATCTGCACTCAGGAATTACTCCTGGCGGTGCTCTGGGACCATATGGGATGCCGGGGATCAAACCCTGGCCGGCACGGGCCGGGCGCAAGGCAAACCCCTGCCCACTGGGCTATCGCCTCCAGCCCCCAGCCCCATTTGATGTTCTCATAATCTGTCCCTTTGCTCTGTTTACTTCATAATCTTAGATTCTTCTGTAGCTTCTCCTATTCTTCTCTGAGTGATGCCTTGGATTTATGTATCTGAGTGGTGCCTCAGTTTTTTCTCTCCAAAAACCCTCCGAATTTGTATTTCAAAGGCATGAGGTTTTATGTCTTTTGACTACTTCTAGACTAAAGCAATCTCTTCCAAAATTGTATTATTTCCTAAAAAAACATGACCTGGGGCCCCAGTATGACACTGCTAGGTGTGGGAGGGAGGGTACAAAGAGAGGGAGAGCACTTACAGTGGTGATCAGGGCCCGCTCTGACTCTGTGCTCAGGGATTACTTCTGGCAGCTCAAGGACATATGGGGTGACAGGGATTGAGCCTCAGTTGGTCACATACAAGGCAATTGCCTCCCTCTCTATTCTATCTCTCCAGCCCTCTAAATATGTTTGTTTGTCTGTTTTGGCTACACCAGTGGTGCTCAGGGCTTACTCTTTGCTCTGTGCTCAGATATCACTGATGATACCCCTAGGAATGCCAGGGATCTGGGCAGCTGCATGCGAGGCAAGTATCTTGTATGCTGTACAATCTCTCTGGCTCCTGTAGATACTTTTTTATTTTGAATGGGGGATTTTTTGGTTAACCCAGTGATGCTCAGGGGTTATTCCTGGCTTTGCACTCAGGACACTCAGGAATCACTCCTGGCGGTGCTTGGGGACTATATGGAATGCAGGGGATGGAAACAAGCCTTATGAAAGGCAAATGCCCTACCCACTATACTATCTCCCTGGCTCAATAAGTATGCTTTTGAATTAGTGTTTGTCAAGCTTCTTGAATTTGCGCCTTAAAGTCTTTTATCAATCTCCAAAGTTTGTCATCACACTGTCAAAAATAACCTATATTTCATTTTCTCTTATCTTCCTGGGACTCCAATTACATGTACTTTATATCTTTTAATTTCATGTCATGTTCATGCCCTGCCGTTTTTCCATACAGCTTCAGTCTAGGTATATTTTTTAGCCTATGTTCCAATTACCAAGCGCCTCCTCATCTAAGTTTAACCTCTCTTAAATCTATTGTACACTAACAGATTTAAATCCCTTTAAATCTGCTATTGCCTCTTCAGCTCATAACAGATTTAAAATACAGATTTAAAATTAGTGCATAACAGATTTAAATCCCTTTAAATCTGTTATTGCCTCTTCAGATCCAAGCCCACCCTTTTGTACTCTGCTCAGTGATGCTAGAATGGGACTCTAACAACCACATTTGTGCTTTGAAACCGAATACCACATTAGAGCTGTCAATAAGCAACACTAGAGGGAGACTATAAACAAAGAGAAAGGAGGAAGGTTTCCCCCCCATTTTGGGGGCCACACCCAGCTGTGCTCAGGTGTCCCCTCCTGGTGGTGCTGGGGATTCTGGGCAGTGCCCTACTCACCACTGTACATCTCTCATTTCTAAGAAGGGATTTTTAACATTTTTTTTCTTTCTGTGTTTAAAATTCTTGTTTGTGACTTCTGTTATAGGAAGAAACATAGACGAGACCCTGACAATGATTGTTAAGGAAAAAATAATACCCAGACAGGATTTGAAGAAGTTGCCAAGTCATCAGCCCTGAAGTAGCCTGCTGATATGAGGGCACCACCCTTGTGCAGAAATGGAGGCACCAGGGGTCGGAGCCATAGTACAGTGGGGAGGGCGTTTGCCTTACATGGGGCTGATACCCGGAAATCCATATGATCCTTCAAGACTACCAGGAGCAATTCCTGAGTGCAGAGCCCTGAGCATGACCTGCTGTGACCCCCCGCCTCCAAAAAAAAAAACAACAAAAAAAAGGAAACTGAGGTACCACCCAGGGAAAACTGAAACTCCTTACAAAAACAGCTCCCAAAAAAATAATGTTAAAAATAAGAGAGAGATTTGTTAGCTAAAGCCAAGGACAGATAAGAATGACTGCATTTATCTGCATAACATAAATATATAGATGATACTAATATCCAAGTGAAACTAATAGGTCCTGTCAAGGTGAATTATCACAAACGTGGATCAGGCTAGGTAAGAAGAATGGAACAGTGTGCTACTTGTTGGGGTACTAATGCAACCTGAACTACATTAAATAAAAACTACACCCTTTATGTATGTCTGTAATCCATATTGGGAGGAAAAGAAAGATAAAAATGGAAGAATAGAACCGTGGGCAGGGCTGGGGGGGGGGAGGACCCGTTGGTGGTGGGATGCACTGGTGGCGGGATGGTGCTGACACTGTTTGACCAAAACCCAAATAGACTTTTTAATTGTATATCTTTGTAATTTTAAAAATAAAAATTAAAAAAAAAAAAAAAAAAAAAAAAGAAAATGCCACATCAAGATCGTAAAAAAACTCTTCACTTTGTTCACACCTTAGTAACAAAGCCTCATGTGGGACAATTTGGAGCAAAGTTTTGCTACAAAACCACCTTTGTGAAGGCAAACAATTTTTGTTGCCCACACCACAGCCTGCAGCGCTCTATCTCCCCATCTTTAGATTTTTCTAAACTCTTTACATTCTGCTTTACTATTTACCACCGTGTGAAAGTCTTTTCTGTGAAGAAAGGTGCCTTTCCTAAAAACCCTGGGAGTCAGGGCTGACTTTCCTTTTCCAGCAAAGAGCAATTCCTAACTCTAGCCTGAGTCCACAACTCTTGGATGGTGTCATCTGTTCCCCAGATCATAGGGATTAAGTGGATTCCAGGTGCCACATGATGGCTTCCTTGTAAGACTGAGTGGGGGCGGGGCAGTAGCCTCTCTCCCGTGTAGCAGTGCTCATAGTGCATTTACCAGCCCTAACTCCTGCCAGGCTCTTCCCTAAAACCAAGGTGGGGTAATTAGATAGTTGAACAATTTTCTTTTTTTTTATTTTTTTATTTTTTATTATACCACAGTGAAACATACAATTACAAAGGTGATCATAATTGGTTCTTGGTAATACAGTATACCAGCACCCATCCCTCCACCAGTGCCCCCATTTCCACCACCAATGTACCCCACCCCCTCCTGCCCACCCCCCATGCTGCCTTAATAGCAGGTACCCCAGTTTCCTCTCTTTCTCTCTCTGTCTCTCTCTCTGTCTCTGCATCTCTCAGCCTCTTATTTTACACATTGTGGCTAGCCCTGCAGGTATTTAGAGTTTATCACTTAAGTCTCTTTGTGTATATTCAATGGTGAGTCTTAATCTGCCATTACCATTTCCCACATTTAGTAAAACACTGGTATCTATTTATGTCGTATTAATGAATGCAGTCATTCTATATCTGTCCTTTTCCTTCTGACTAATTTCACTCAGCATGATAGTCTCCATGTCCCTCCATTTGCAGGTAAATGTCATAATGTCATCTTTTCTGACAGCCGCATAGTATTCCATAGTATAGATGAACCAACAATTTTCTTTCAAGGATACTTTTCTTGCTTTCCACTTCACACAAATCACCTGCAACACTTGGTGAGACCACCAGGAGACAGGTTACCTGTAACATAATTTATGAGTCTCCCAGGAAATTTTTTTTGGGTAATAGCCTATCCCCCTTGCAACATCCCTCTGAACTTTCCTTCTCGTTTGATTGTGCTACCCCCAGTTCAGCTTCTGGAAATTTATTCCTGTGGCATCATCTGAATCTAGTTTGTAGTTATTCCGTCTCTTGTAAAACTGCATTCATGATATTTTAACATTCTAATAATAGTCTTTCAGTTACCTCCTAGTTAACAATTCTCCAGGCAAAACTCCTGCTATTCAAATTACTAGTAGTGTTTGTTTCCCTCCAGAGCCTGACTATTACATCCACTTATTGGGTTCTTATTTTCAGCTGTACTTTTCAATAATATTATTAACACAAAAGAGGCTTTTTCTGAGTTAGTGGATTTTTGAGAAATGTATGAAAGACTTGTGCACAAAACTTAGAGCGTTTAGAGGTTAGTTTATTGTAGAGTTTAAGGAACTGGGTCTCATTGGGCCAGAGTGACAGTACATGGGGAGGGTGTTTGCTTTGCTCACAGCTGACCCAGGTTCAATCCCTGGTATCCCATTTGTTCCCCCCAAGCACTGCCAGGATTAATACCTGAGTATAGAGCCAGGACTATCCCCTGAGCATGGTCAGGTGCGACCCAAAAAAGCAAAAACAGAACAGAACAACCCATAAGTAGATGGTTCCCAGGCCCCTCCCCAGGATTCTCCTTTTACACATGTATGATGCCACTTGTCCCATCTCTTGACTGAGGTCCCATGTATGACTTCCTAAGTCTTGTCCTTTGTCACCTGCTCACCTCCAGTGCAAAATGGCCTGGTCTTTTTCTATGCTGTTCTCTCTCTAGTGTTAGCTTTCCTCAACTGAAGTCTGTTGCGGGGCTTCTTCAGGACAGTATTCAGTGTTTTCCTGTCATCCCAGCTCTCCTGAAGTTTTTAGCCCTGGCCACGGCCAAGTACACATGCATGGGAGCCCTACTGTCCAACCATCTGCCTGTGCACCTGAGCCCTTGTGATGTTTCCATCTGCTCAGACCTGTAAGCCAGATTCTGATTCTACCTGATTCTGCAGTCTGGGCATAGGTGAGTGTGTGAAGAGCAAGTCTGACTGGAAACTGCCTTCTATCTGCAGCCGTCTTCCACCCCCAGCTATCGCATTTTCTGTTTTGATAGGGAGACCTTTTAGATGGGTGTGATTTAAACTGTTTAAAGTGACCGACTAAATTTACTAGTTTGCTGGTGTTTCATTTGTGCCGGAGCAATATCGTTAACTTTTATTGCAATATTGCTGCAAAATTGTTAAATTTTATTAATTTTTTACTTTCCTGTTTAAATTCGTTCTCCACAATACCTTAACTTATAAAGCAATAATCTTTGAGTCTGTGTCTGATGTTTCTAATATTTAAATTACTCAGGGATGCAATTCTATTAGCTCTTACTTTGAGGCTTTCCTTACTCCTTTGCACTTCATTTTGAGGTTATGCCTCTGGTTAAGTATTACACAATTTAACTTGATGGTATGCATTGCGTGTAACCATTTGTTGAGGAAAGTTGAGACTCTGAATGTGTTGTTTCCTAGATGGTTTATGTTTATGTTCCTTGTATTAGACAGTTAATGAAACAGATTGCCTCAATTTAGTCAGGATAGAACTGAAGGAAGTTAGATTTCAGTCTACTTAGAACACATCTTGCCTTCATTTTTGTCTTTTTTTAGACATCATTTTTGTTGAGATAACAATGTTTTTATAAGAGTGAATGCTCATGAACTTTAGGGGCACATGTTACCACACCACACCCAGCAAAATGCCAATATCCACCACATAGGATACTTACCCCCTCACCACCACATACAGCCTTTCCTTTAGGTAATCTAAGCTCTATGATCAGATCTGATTGTTTTCTTTGAACAAAAAAACAGTTTGTTTTCTTCAAACACTCTCTATTCTCTCTTCTTTTTGTAAAAAGAATAGCCATAGTGCCCAGGGCTTAATTCTGACTCTACACACAGGGATAAGGGGAACTATCTGGGATGCCAGGATTGAACGTGGGATTGGCTGCATGCAAGGCAACATCCTACCCACTGTACTATCTCTCTGGTTCATTATTTGTGTCATATGCCATATATGGATGAGTTATGATATTTGTCTGTCTCCTTATTGAAATTCTTCTTAGCAAGACACCCTCCTTCATTTTCATCCATGTTGGAGTAAAAAGCAAGACTTCATATTTTCTAATAGCTGAGGAGAATTCCATCAATCACGTACACTGAAATATCTATATGAGCTTATCTATTGTTAGACACTTGAGTTATAATGTTGGCTATTCTAAGTAGAACTTCAATGAACATAGGTGTGCACATATCTTTTCAAATTAATCTTTCTATACTAACTTGATGCCTGGTAGTTCAACTTTTAATATTTTGAGAAGTGTCCACATTTTTATCCATAAAGCTAACTCACTAATCATTTTACACTATAACCAATTATGAATGAGAGTTCCTTTTCCTCCACATTCCTTCCAGCATTTGATGTTTCTGAAATTTCTGATAGTATTTTATCATTGGTTTTAGATAATATCTCACTGTCAATTTGATTTTACATTTCCCTGATAATCAGTTATGGTGAACAATTTTTCATGTGAATATTGGTCATCTTAGAAGTGTCTATCCAGCTTTTCTCTTACTTTTTTTTAAAGGTAGGTCCAATAGTTTTGTTGTAATTGAGTTTTGTGAATGCTTTTGTGTACAGATACATTTGTCACCTTTATGATCACAAATATTTTCTCCCAGTCTGTCTGTAGGATGTCTCGTTTATTTTAATGACCATTCTTTCATAGTGTAGATCTTTTAATCCCACTGTTAATTTTCCTTTTCATTTCCCTTGCCAATCAAGTTCAATCATTGACTGCTCCTTTAAAGCCTGTAAGTATATTGCTTATATTTTCTTCAATGTCTTCTATGGATTCAGGCCTCACACTTCAGTCTGCTTTATTTTAAATTATCTTTGGTGCATACTGTAAGATAGTGATTCTATTTCATTCTTTGCGTGTGAAAGTCCAGTGTCACCAACACTATTCATTGAACAGGTTTTTCCTGACCCAATTTTATGTTCTTCATTTCTTTGACATTCATTAATTATCCATGTATCTGAGGGTTTATTTATGGACTCTCAATTCTATTTCATTCATCTAAAAGTCTCCTCCTATTCCAGTATCAGTGTTTTGAATTCTAGAGCCTTATTGTATAGTTTAAAGCTGGCTAATATGATTGGTTTCCCTGTATATCTTATGTATAAAATCTTTAGTATTCAACTAAAAACTATGGTAATTATAGTTTGTGAACTCCCCTGGAGTCCCGGTTATACTACTCTTAGAAATAGGCAACTAGATATTATGTTCAGTTTCTCAGCTATCAGTTTCTGAGAAGGAGAAAATCTAGTGGATGTGATATATCAGACTCAACTTTCTACCTCTGAAATGTCAAGCTGTTACTACCTTTTTAGCTTTTTTCTTTCTTTCATACTCTACATTTTTTAATTAAAGAGTCATTATTTACAAAGTTGTTGATAGTTGAGTTTTTAGGAATAAAATAATTCAAGACCAATCCCTACACCAATATTGACTTCTTCCTACCACTGTTCCCAAATTCCCTCCCCACCCAAAGCCCACTTTCCCCCTCCCTGTCAACTTGACATGGACATTACAAGGTTTCAGTGGTTTCCACTTAGATCTCTGGTTTTCAGTTCTGTGAAATATGTGTTTTGGGTATATGTCTATGCCCCTCACTCATATCACTGGTATAATTGAAGCCCTGATGATAATTAATCCATTATTTCCCATTCTATTTTTTGCCCACTTGATTTCTTTCCTTCTCTGTCTGTCTCCTTTCTAAACACTTGGGTCAAGAATGATCTAAGTATTCCCCTTTACTACAATACATTTCCATATTGGGTAGTCTATATTCTCAGATATGCAAGATCCTTGCATTTGTCTTCCCCTTCTTCTGGCTTACTTCACTCAACATATCTTCCAGTTCCAACCATGTTACAGAAAAATTCATGATTTCATCATTCTTTGCAGCTGAGTAGTATTCATTGTGTATATATAACATAGCTTCATAATCATTCCACCTATCTTTTGTCACCTAGGTTGATTCCATATTTAGCTATTGTACTGAGTTCAGCTAAATACAATATTTAGCTATGGTACTGAGTCTTAGGGCCAAACTAGGCTGCTAAAACAAAGAAGGACTAAAATGACTGACTGTACTTTCAATGCACATACGCTTGCATTGGAAGCATATATAGAGGACCTGATGGTGCAAGCATGAAAGATAAAGTACAACATCACTGGTCTGACAAAGCGCCAATCACATCATGCCATCTTCAACACTTCAGAAGAACTGTTACTCATAACATGTGACAAAAGAGGCATCGGTGGTGTCGGTGTCCTTGTCAACACAAACCTGGCCATGAGTATTGATTCATTTGAGTGCCTAACAAACCAGATCGGATGGTTACACTTGAATAGATGTGGCTCACTGCCGGCAGTTTCTATCTTCATTGACTATGCACAAACATCCACATACAAGTAAGAAGAAATTGAGAAATTATACATGGAACTGGAGTTCTATAAAGAAGACAACACCTTCTACAAAATCATAGTTGGTGATTTTAATGCCAAGATAGGACCGAGAAGATTGGCTTAAGAACTCCACATGGGGACCTATGGCCTAGAATGGAACAAACAGGTTGAGAGACTGAGTTCATCATGTCGACCAAGACCATTCATGGTGACTCACAGTTAAAGAAGGCTGAATCTAAACATTGTGCATGGGAATCTCTGGTGGACAGTTCCACAGTGAAATTGACCACAACATATTCAATCAACAGTTTTGCTTGACCCATGTTGCTGCCATCTCAAAATTCCAAACAGGATCCTTCATGCAAAATTCTACTTCCTGAAACAGGGAGAAAGGGCTGCAAAGTTTAAGAAGAGAACTCCCAGAATGAACACCAACTGGGAACTCTTTGGCACCATTGTGGCAACATGGGAAGATGCCATCATTGATGACATCGATGAAGATTACAACTGTCTGGTTCAGCACCTCCATGATTGTGCGAGGAACGTGGAGAGAGAGAAAGCCACAAAAGGACACCTATCTTCAAAGACTCTCGAGCTCATTAACCAATGTTGCAAGGTGCTAGCCTCAGGCAACCATAAGCTAACATCCAAGCTCGCAAAGCAGTGCAGGGAAGGGATAAAGGCAGACCTCAAAGAGAGAAGGAAAGCAATACTGGCCATGCAGCAGAAGTCAGGAAAAGCATTTGCAATGCTGACTTGTCCTTCACCAACTATAAGACCAAGATGTCTGCCCTCTGACATCCTGATGGATCTATCACATCTTCCAGAAAGGCAATGAAGGAGATTATCCATAACTTCTACTCAGATCTCTTTGACAGCCACATCCACCTGCCCACATAACAAATTCTGCAGGACAGATATGTCATTCCCAATGTTTTCCCTTCTGAAATCCAACATACCATTTCATCGGTAAAGAAGCCGAATATCACCTGACCCAGACAAAATCAGAATCTAACACCTGAAGAATCTTCTGTCATTACTTATCAATACATTGGCTTGTCTCTTCACATGCTACCTGTATGATTGCAAGGTTCCCTCCCAATGGAAAACCAGCAGGTCAGTCCTGCTGTTCAAGAAGGGAGATATGCACGACATTGGCGAATATCACCTGATCTGTCTTTTTGTCTGTCATCTACAAGCTGTTCACTTGCATCATCCTGAACAGGCTTGACAGAACATTAGATGAGAGACTGTTGCAGGACACCTAAAAGCCTAAAAGCCTCTGCATCTTCCCTGGATTGCCTCCTGCAAATCACTTCGTAGATAAGGGGGTAGTTTATTTTTATTTTTTTAAAATTTCTAAATATTTTATTACACCACTATGTGATATACAATTACAAAGATGTTCATGTTTGGGTTTCCGTCATACAGTGTTCCAGCACCCATCCCTCCACCAGTGCCCATTTCCCACCACCAATGTCCCCACTTCCATCCCCCCCTCCCCTAGCCTGCCTCTATGGCAAGTTCTTTATCTCTTCTCTCTCTCTTTCTCTCTTCTCTTACACATTGTGGATTGCAATACATACATTTAGAGATTATCATGTATATCTTTTTTCCTATATTCAATGCTCAGTTCTAGGCTGGTATTATCACTTTTAACAAATATTAGCACACTGTTCCCTTCTCTGTCTTACCAAACCACTGATTCCCACATGTTTGTGGTAGATTCCATCTTTTTTTTTTTAATTGAAAGATGCTCATGTAGAGCTTTGGTTCTACAGTGTTCCAACACGCACCCTCTGCCCAAACCCATCTCCCATCACCAGTGTCCCCACCACCCTCCCCCTCCCGCACCTCAACCACTTGGCGGGTTCTGTATGTCATTTATTTCCTCTTTATATCTCCTTCCCAACAAACTTTCCTGCTCTTCATGGAATGCAGTGCATTAAAAGACATTACTGTTTCACTATTTCAGTGGACCGTGCGGCCACTTGCGGCCCGCGACCTGGGCTCAAACTGGTTTTGCTCTGTTGATCTGGTCGTGAGGCAGTTTCCCAGCGTCCGGACAGCAAAAATGGTGGCTAGTGTGATGGGCGAGTCTCATCTGGCTGCTTCTGGGACCCCCCAGAGGCGACGGGCCCACTCCCAAAACACATCTGCCCTCCTCGGGGTTCCATGGTCAGCTAGGCCCGGTGCGAGTCGAGCGCCAGCCTCCAAAGGGGTAGTTTAAATGTGACAGTTTATCTGACCATGTATTCTGTACTGGCTGGTATAAATATTCTCTCATGCTACCACAATCATCGTGGGACTAGCTAGATCTTACCAGCATATTTGCCTGGCCACGTTGGATCTCTAAGTAATTAGACCAGAGAGAAATGCTATTTGCCTCCAAGCAAGCAAGTAAGCAAGCATGGCTCCCTGATAACTCAAAGACAACTAAAATACAAAACTACCGTGAAGTAGACAAGATTCTGGTGAAGGCTTGGAGAAATATTTAACTGGCATTAGTATTAGTCTTTGGTAGAGAGACATGCCATCTCAGAAACCCCCTTCTCTACCCTATAAAGGCATTTCCAGGCAGATCTTGGCTCAAAACATTAGCATATAATAGGGCCTAGGTGAGGTCACTGTGAGTGACCTGGTGAGGTGTGACACAGTGAGTGCCTAGGTGAGGTGCTGGGGAAAATTACCTAAGGGCATTTGACCCTTCCTGCTTCCCATAATAGTGGGAGGTCTGAGTTGCAGGGGTATAAAACCAGCCTGCTCCCCCCCTCTCTTTTTCTCTCTCTCTCTCTTTTTGGGCTCTCTTTTGGGGATTGCACTCTTCTTGGGAGTTTTTGTCTCCACTCTACAGGGCCTTTACACGTGGTGGCCGCCATCTTGGCCTATACGTGGCTGGGGTTCTAGCCGTGATTTCTAAGCACCAGGTTTTTTCTATTGCTGACTTGTATGCCCAAACCTGTGATAAGTAAAGCCTTTTAAAACTGCATCAGATTCCTGATTCTTCATCCATTCCCCACTGGCTTTGGAGGTAGAGGGAACACTCTTCTCGGCACTGTTGGGGACCCCAGCAACAACCCTGACAAGAGACAACCATGTGAGCTAGCTGGCTTCTGAAAAGGATTCAGCACAATCGAGCATATCCACACAGTAACCAAGCTCATTAGTTAGTGATCATTGGAAGTGGTCATTGATGTAAATGATCATTGGAAGCTCATTTGAAGTGATCATTGATGTAAAAAGAGGGGTTTGGCAGGGTGATATTGTTTTATCGAAACTCTTCAGTGCCACTCTCAAGAACATGATGGGACAATTAGAATGGGAAGGAATGGGAGTGAAGATAGATGGTCGGCGACTAAACCACCTCTGCCTTGCTGATGACATCATTCTACTGAGACTATACCACCTACACGGCAGAGCCTGGCAAGCTTCCCATGTTTTAGTTACTTGTTATGCCAAAAACTAGTAACAATTATGGACCTCAGTTCCATGACCTGAAGAATGATTTGGGGCTCTCCCTGTCCCTGGAGTAAGCAGATGCCCTTGGGGTACACTTGCTTGCGACAGGACTTATGGAGATGTTACTAGTGCCCACTCGAGCAAATTTATGAACAATGGGAAGACAGTGTACAGTGATAAAGTGATCATTCTAATAACACCAAACATTAGCCAAGTGGTGCAAATGCTGACTGACTTTGACCATGAATGTGGAAAGGTAGGTCTACAGCTGAATCTCAACAAAACTATGTTCATGAAAAACAAACTACTTCCAGAGGCTCCATTCATTCTCAATGGAACAAACATCTCTGAATTCAGCAGCTATGTGAACCTGGGTTGAGAACTCAACATGATGAATGACCTAAAACCTGAGTTGTGCAGGAAGAAGAGAGTGGCATGGAATGCCTTCAAAAAGCATCAAAGAAATAGCTAAGGGGAATTATTGCAACCTCCCCCCACAGGTGTAGGTGTGTGTGTGTGATCTTTGGCTCCCCATGGACCCAATCAGCCCCAGGGAACAGCTGGAACTTCCATCAATGCGAACCCAGGCAAATGGCCTTGGTTCCACCCCTGATCCCTTGGGCTCTGCGCTCCCAGGAACGTCTGCAACCTCCCCCACAAGTGTGTGTGTGTGTGTGTGTGTGTGTGTGATCCTTGCATCTCCGTGGACCCAATCAGCCCCAGGGAACAGGAAAGGACCCTACACCCACATCCCAAAACTCAAAACAGATCTACTTACTATCTATCTTGCATGAGGTACCAGTGAACCTTTGTCCCTACACTCCTTGCCACCACCCAAACTCTGAAAACAGCCCAGACACCTACTAACTGTACCATCTAGTCACCCAAGAACTCACATTTGCAAACTACAATAGTCATAATGGTAAAACAATGCAAAATTCCATCAAGCTCAGTGAGTGAAGTCACTAGTCCATATGAGCCAAGCAATACTGATGAGTTGTATAACCTCTCTGATAAGGAATTTCGGAAAGAATTATTAAGGATGCATAAGGAACTCAAAGAAGCAATGGAATGCAAAATCAATAAAATACAAGAAGACATGACAGAAGGAATGAGGAAAATGCAAATGGAAATGACAGATATTAAAAATGAGGTAAATGAAATGAAAAACACAGTGGAAGGCCTCCAAAGAAGAATAATAGCTACTGAGCAGTGATCGCAAAGACGAGTTCCAAAGATTCTCTACACAACACCAGAAGATGGAAAAAAAGATTCACAATACTGAACAGACAACAAGAGATAATCGGGATGAAGCCAGAAGACATAACATATGGATCATTGGGGGTCCCAGAAGGGCAAGAAGAAAACCCTGATGAAGAAGAAACTGTCAAAGCCATAATTGCTGAGAAGTCCCAGAACTAAAGAACGCTTGTCTCAAGATCCAGGAGGCCCGTAGGATACCAACTAAAAAGAAACCCCAATAAGAATACTCCAAGACACATCTTAATTAGAATAACAAAAACTATAGATAGAGATAGAATACTGAAAGCAGCATGAGCAAAGAAGGAAATCACATACAAAGGAACATCTCTAAGATTTACAGCAGATGTCTCTTATGAAACACTCCGAGCCCAAAACAATGGTGAGATATTGTGAAAAAGCTCAATGAACTGCAGGCCTCACCAAAAATTCTTTACCTGGCCAGACTCACATTCAGATATGAAGAAAAGATATACAACTTCATGGATAAGCAACAACTCAGAAACTTCATGGACTCTAAACCAACTATAAAATAAGGACTGAAAGGTATACTGTAATATGACCAGACACAAAAAGCACAACAAGCACAAACAGAGAGATGGCACAAAATCCAATGACAATAATCTATCTCAATGTCAATGGTCTAAATGCACTAATTAAGAGATACAGCGTGACAAAATGGATTAAAAAATTGAACCCAACATTCTGTGTCTACAAGAAGCATATCTGAATAATCGGAAAAAAACACAGACTCAAAGTCAAAGTGGAAATTACCACAAACGTGAGGGAGTCAGAGGTTAGGTAAGGCAGAGAAGGGAACATGTGTGAATAAACATCAAAAGGGTTGATACCAACATAGAATTGAGCATTAAATACAGGCAAAAAAAATGCACCCCGATGGCTACTAAGTGTATGTAGTACAACCCACAATGTGTAAGAGAAGGAAAAGAGAAAGAGAGGGAGAGAGAAAAGAGATAAAGAACATGCCATTTAGGCAGGCAATAAGAGGGGGAGGGAGTTGGGGACATTGGTGGTGGGAAATGGACACTGGTGGAGGGTGGGGTGCTGGACCACTTGTGACCGAAACCTCCAAACATGAACAAGGTGTAATTGTATATCTCACTGTAGTATAATAAAATGTTTAATTAAAAAAAAACACAGACTCAAAGTCAAAGTTTGGAAGACCATTCTCCACGCAAACAACTCCTCCAAAAAGGCTGGTGTGGCCATAGTACTATCAGATAATATAGACTTCAGGATGAAAAAGGTTAGAAGGGAAAACGAAGGCCATTTCTTATTACTTAAGGGGTATGTACACCAGGAAGAAATTACACTACTAAACATATATGCACCCAACGAGGGGCCAGCAAAATACATAAAACAACTGCTAAGAGACCTCAAAGAAGACATTAACAGTAGAACAATAATAGATGGAGACTTCAACACTGCTCTATCAACTATGGATAGATCAACAAGACTGAAACTCACCAAGAAATATTAGCCCTGAAGGAAGAAATGGAAGGAAGAGACCTAGTGGATATATACAGGGCTTTTCATGCCAAAACAGCTGAATACACATTTTTCTCTAGTGCACATGGAACATTCTCCAAGATAGTCCACATGCTGAGCCACAAAGCATACCTCAATAAAATAAAAAAGATAGAAATTGTGTCATCTATCTTTTCAGACCATGATGCACTGAAAACGGAAGTTAACCATTCACAGAAACAGGGAGTCAAACCAAACACCTGGAAACTGAATAGCTCACTCCTGAACAACCAGTGGGTCATAGAAGAAATCAAACAGGAAATCCAAGATTTCTGGAAACAAATGAAAATGAAGACACCAACTATAAGAACTTGTGGGACACAGCAAAAGCAGTGTTAAGAAACAAGAAAGGGCCCACATAAATAACCTCACTACACAGCTGAAGACATTAGAAAAAGACCAACAAAAAGGAGCCCAACCCAGGCAGAAAAAAGGAAATAATAAAACTTAGAGAGGAAATCAATGCAGTTGGAAACCAAAAAAACAATCCAAAAGATTAATGAAACCAAGAGCTGGTTCTTTGAAAAAATAAACAAGATTGACAAACCATTGGCAAGACTTGTAAGGACAGGGAAAGAGAGAACCCAAATAAACAGAATCAGAAATAAAAAGGGTGACATCACAACAGAAACCACAGAAATGAAAAAGATCATCAGAGATTACTTTGAGAGCCTGTATGCCGTGAAACACGAGAATCTAGAAGAAATGGATAAATTCCCGAAGTCCTATAGCCTCCCACGGCTGAAACAAGAAGACCTCCAATACTTGAATAAGCCTATCACCATTGAGGAAATAGAAACAGTAATTAAAAGTCTGCCCAAACACAAAAGCCCAGGTCCAGACGGATTCACTAGTGAACTCTACCAAACCTTTAAGGTGGACCTACTGCCAATCCTTTTCAAGCTCTTCCAGGAAATAGGAGAAACAGAAACACTCCCAAACAGCTTCTACAAGGCACATATCACCCTGATACCAAAAGCAGGGAGAGACAACACAAAGAAAGAAAACTACAGACCAATATCCCCGATGAACACGGATGCTAAGATCTTCAACAAAATACTAGCAAACAGAATCCAAAGACTCATCAAGAAGATTATACATCATGACCAAGTAGGATTCATCCTGGGAATGCAAGGATGGTTCAACATTCCCAAGTCAATAAACATAATACATCATATCAATAGAAGAAAAAATAAAAACCATATGATCCTATCAATAGATGCAGAGAAAACATTTGACAAGATCCAGCACCCATTCATGATTAAAACCCTCCAGAAAATAGGAATTGAAGTTACGCTATCTACCAATAGCCCACAGCGAGCATTATTCTAAATGGGGAAAAATTGAAAGCCTTCCCCTGAGATCAGGGACAAGACAAGGTTGCCCACTCTCACCTCTTTTATTCAATATAATACTGGTAGTACTTGCCATAGCAATCAGAGAAGAAAAGGACATCAAGGGCATCCAGATAGGCAAGGAAGAAGTCAAGCTATCATTATTTGCAGATGACGTGATATTATACCTAGAGAACCCTAAACTCTCTACCAAAATACTCCTAGAAACAGTAGACACATATAGTAGAGTGGCAGGATACAAAATCAACACCCAAAAAGTCAGTGGCTTTCCTATATACAAATAACGAAAGTGAAGAAAGGGATATTAAGGAAACAATTCCATTCACAATTGTGCCACAGAAAATCAAATACCTAGGAATCAACTTACCCAAGTGTGTAAAGGACCTGTACAAAGAAAACTACAAGACACTGCTCCAAGAGATAAAAGAGGACAGAAGGAAATGGAAACATATTCCCTGCTCATGGATGGGGAGAATCAACATTGTCAAAATGGTAATACTCCCTAGAGCTCTGTACAGATTCAATGCAGTCCCTATAAGGGTACCCATGACATTCTTCAAAGAAATTGACCCAACACTCCTGGAATTTGTATGGAACAATAAACCCCCCAAGGATAGCTAAAGCATCCTCAGGAAAAAGAAGATGGGAGGCATCACCTTTCCCAACTTCAAACTGTACTACAAGGCAGTAGTAATTAAAACAGAGTGGTATTGGAATAAAAACAGGCTTGTGGACCTATGGAATATAATTGAGTATCCTGACACCCACCCTCAAAGACATGATCAGTTCATCTTTGATAAAGGTGCAAAGAGTCCAAAATGGAGTAAGGAAAGCCTCTTCAACAAGTGGTGCTGGGAAAACCATGGACAACTACATGTAAAAAATGAATTTGGACCTGTATCTAACACCATGCACAAAAATCAGATCAAAATGGATTAAAGATCTCATATCGGACTTGAATCCATAAAGTACATTGAAGAAAATATAGAAAAAAAACCCTCCATGACATTGAAGCTAAAGGCATCTTCAAAATGAAACATCACTAACAAAGCAACTAGAAGAAAAGATAAACATATGGAATTACATGAAACTAAAAAGCATCTGCACCTCAAAAGAAACAGTGACTAAGATACAAAAGCAGTCCACAGAATGGGAAAGAATATTCATCCAATACCATTCTGATAAGCGGTTAATATCCAGGATATAGCAGGCACTGGTAGAACTTTACTAGAAGAAAACAAACAACCCCATCAAAAAATGGGGAGAAGAAATGAACAGAAATTTCAACCAGGAAGAAATTTGAATGGCCAAAAAAAACATGAAAAACTGCTCATCATCACTAATCTTCAGAGAGATGCAAATAAAAAAAACAATGAGATATCATTTTACACCACAGGGCCTGGCACATATTCAAAAGAGCAAGAACAAGTGCTCGCATGAATTGGGGAAAAGGGGACCCTCATCCATTGTTGGTGGGAATGCCAGCTGGTACAGCCTTTCTGGAAAACAATATGGACATTCCACCAAAGACAGAAATTGTTGACCCAGCCATACCACTCCTGTGAATATATTCTGGGAAGCCAAAAATACGCAGCGGAAACACCATCCCACTTTTATGTTCATAGCAGTATTATTCACAATAGCCAGAATCTGGAAACAACCAGAGTGCCCTAGAATCGATGACTGGATAAAGAAATTTTTGGTACATCTACACAATGGAATTCTATTCAGCTGTTAGGAAAAATGAAGTTATGAAATTTGCCTATAAATGGATGGACATGGATAAGATTATGTTGAGTGAAATTAGCCAGAAGGAGAGAGACAGATACAGAATGACTGCATTTATTTGCATGACATAAATATATGTGTACATATTATGATACCAATATCCAAGGGCAAGTGAAACATATATCAGGAGGTCTTGTCAAAGGTGGAAATTATCACAAACATGTGGGAGTCAGAGGTTAGGTAAGACAGAAAATGGAACAGGGTGCTAATAATTGTCGAGGGTACTAATGCCAACCTAGAACTGAGCATTAAATAGAGGCAAAAGGATACACATGACAACCTTTTAATGTATGTTCTGTAATCCATAGTCTGGAAGGGAAGGAAATGAGAAAGAGAGAGAAAGGGAAAGAAATAAAGAACCTGCCATGGAGGCAGGCTGGGGAGGGGGAGGGAACTGGGGACGTTGGTAGTGAGAGATGGGCACTGGTGGAGCGATGGGTGCTGGAGCACTGTATGTCCAAAACCCAAATATTAACTTTTTAATTGTATATCTCATTGTGGTATATTAAAATAATTTAAAAAATGAAATAGCTCTTTAAAAAATATTTAAACAGCATAATGCAGAATAAAATGGTGTTGGGATGGAAACAAAGATAAACAAATGGGATTATATAAAATTGAAGAGCTTCTGCACCTCAAAAGAAACGGTAACCAAGATACAAAGACAATCCACAGAATGGGAAAGGATATTCACCCAATACCCATCTGACAAGGGGTTAATATCCTGGATATGTCAGGCACTGGTAGCACTCCACAAGAAAAAAACAGCCAGCCCCATCAAAAAATGGGGGAGAAGAAATGAACAGAAGCTTCCAAAAAGAAGATATTCGAATGGCCAAAAGGCATATGAAAAAGTGCTCTTCATCTTTAATCATCAGCGAGATGCAAATCAAAACAACAATGAGGTACCATCTCAACCCACAGAGACTGGCACACATCCAAAACAGCAAGAACAACTGGTGCTGGCGTGGATGAGGGGAAAAAGGGACTCTGATCCACTGTTGGTGGGAGTGCTGACTGGTCCAGCCCTTTTTGGAAAACAGTATGGGCATTCCTCCGAAAACTAGATATTGAACTCCCATTTGATCCAGCAATAGCACTCCTGGGAATATACCCGAGAGACCAAAAAACACATAGCAGAAACACTATCTGTACTTATTTATTCATCTTTGCGCTATTCACTATAGCTAGAATCTGGAAACAACCTAAATGCCCGAGAACAGAGGACTGGTACAGAAACTGTGGTTCATCTACACTATGGAATACTATGCGGCTGTCGGAAAAGATGAAATTATGAAATTTACCTGCAAATAGATGGACATGGAGACTATCATGCTGAGTGAAATTAGTCAGAAGGAAAAGGACAGATATAGAATGACTGCATTCATTAATAGGACATAAATAGATACCAGTGTTTTACTAAATGTGGGAAATGGTAATGGCAGATTAAAACTCACCATTGAATATACACAAAGAGACTTAAGTGATAAACTCTAAATATCTGCAGGGCTAGCCACAATGTGTAAAATAAGAGGGAGAGAGATGCAGAGACAGAGAGAGAGACAGAGAGAGAAAGAGAGGAAACTGGGGTACCTGCTATTAAGGCAGCCTGGGGGTGGGGCGGGAAGGCGTAGGGTACATTGGTGGAGGAAATGGGGCACTGGTGGAGGCATGGGTGCTGGTATACTGTACTACCAAGAACCAATTATAAACACCTTTGTAATTGTATGTTTCACGGTGGTATAATAAAAAAAAAAGAAATGTAAAAAAAATAAAATAAAATGGTGCTGGGAGTGAAAAAAAATAGCTAAAGGACAAAGAAACTTTAGCTCTGGGCACATCTCTTGGACTCCACTGTTCTCTCTGCATTAACATATGCCTCAGAGACCTGGGCCCTAAGAAAGCAGGATGAGAATGCTACTCAGGTCTACCAAAGAGGAAATGAAAGAGCTATACTTAGAATATCATGCCTCACTCAAGTGAGAGAAGGAATTGGAGTTCTGACCTTCATTGACGATTGAGAATCAGGGATGCTGTCTCATTTGCCAAGGTATCAAAAATCACATGGACTTGACCTATAATGTGATTTGTAGATGACCACTGGACTAGAGTCATTACCGATTGGATCACACGGGATGTCAAAAGATCACGTGGTTGCCCACCTACATGATGGTCAGACTTCTTCGTCAAGACCCTGATTGAATGGTTTGAGGCTTTTCATATTCCTGGAGCAAGCAGATGCCATTGGGGTACACTAGCACATGATAGGGACAAATGGAAACATTACTGGCGCCTGCTCCAGCAAATCAACCAATAACAGGATGTCAACTGATCAAGTGACTGAGTCCAGCAATGAATAATTGTGTACTTATGTCCTTTACAGGGAGTGGTATTTATGCTCTGGGGTTAGATGCCCCCAAAGTGGACTTGCTGGCTCATATTGCAGTTCAATTCTTAGTTTATTTATAACTCTCCATTCTGTTTTCCTCAAGAGTTGTACCATAAAACATTTTCATCAGCAGTGGATAAGTGTTCCTTTTTCACTGCATCCCCATCAACACAGATTGTTCCTACTATTTTTAATATATGCTATTCTCACTGGTATGAGATGGTATCACATTGTCATCTTGATTTGGTTCTCTCTGATGATAAGTGATGCTGAACAATTTTTCACATAACTACTGGCCATTCACCTGTCTTCCTCTGAGAAGTGTCATTTCCTCTTATTTGTTGGTAGGTTTCTGAACTTCTTTTGCTTGATCTTTGTGAGTGTTTTGTACATTCTGGCTATAAAATCTTTATGTGTTGAATGCAAATTTTTCCCATTCAGTATGTTGTCTTAGTTTAGTCCCCCACCCTTTTTTGCCATAAAGAAGCTCTTTAACTTTATGTGGTAGCATTTTTTTTTTTATCTCTGCCGGTGGCATCAGATCATTGAAGGCATCTTTGGGGGATCCAAATTGTTAAAGAACTCAAGTTCTCACTGTTTTAGGTGGCATAATAATAATAATATACATTGAAGACCCTAAAGGTTCCACTAAAACAACTCCTAGAAACTATAAATCAATATAGCAAAGTGGCTGGGTATAAAGTCAATACACACACACACAACAAAAAAAAAAACAGTTGCATTTAAAAAAAAACAACTAAGTTACAAGGATATTTATGATTGAGTTGCAGGCATGCATTTTCCCAACATCAATATCTTTACCAGTATCTAAATAAATGTGGAACACTTCCCAAATTTCCATGTTATCCTTGCCCAGGAGCCATGCTAGTCTCTGTGTGGTTCCAATTTTTGTAATCGTGCTGCCAAAGTGAGCAATTCTTAGCTTCCTTGTGCCTTCAAACATATTTCATTTATATACTGTCACTTGTATCACTTATATCACTGGTCTTTCCATTGTTTATCCATTTGCTCCAGCGGGCACCAGTAACGTCTCCATTTGTTGGGAATGAGGTTCATTATTGTTACTGTTTTTGGCATATCGAATACGCCATGGGTAGCTTTCCAGGCTCTTCCGTGGCTCTGGGGTTCATCCCAGGGGGCCCAGTCTTTTTCTATGTTAGACCATCAACCATTCAGGGCCTACAGGGCAGAACCCTTGGTGTAGAAAACTCTGTCTCCTGTCTGCCACCTGCTGACACAGCTGGGCACCACAGCCACACCTGCAATGACTCAAGGGGCAGGTGGCAGGATATCTATACTTATACATATCCATATATATCATATATATCAATATATATAATACTACTTCAGAAATGTTTTATACCACTGGGTATTGTTGTTCTAATGATTTCTCATTACACTATTAGTTGCAGGACTCCTTTAAGGGCGCGCATTTGGCCTCAAAACATTAGCATAATAAAAGGCCTAGGTGAGGTGCAGGGAGGGATTACCTAAGGACATTTGACCCCTCCCTGCTTTCCATAACAGTGGGAGGAAGGTCGAGTGCAGGGGTATAAACAGCGGCTTTCACTCCACGGGCTTCTTGGGGCCTTGCTCACGGGAGCGGCCGCCCGCTTGGAAGTCTTCCTTCTCCCTTTCACAAAGCCTTTACACGGGGGTCGCCACGGCCCCCACGGGCTGGGGTTCTAGCCTGGAATCCTAAGCACCGGGCTTTTCCTTTGCTGATTTGTAGCGCCTGAACCTGTGATAAGTAAAGCCTTTAAAAACTGCACCGGACCCCGGAGTTTTCACCCATTCCGCGCAGCCGGGAGGTAGAAGGGAACGCCCCGGCACGCGGGGACCCCGCGCACTATTACACTAACTGTTCCTTTGTAGTCTCCCTTTTAGCTAAAATGTTAATGAGATAGCAAATTACTCTATTTAAGAAAGATAGTATCACACCTATTTCTCACCATATTTGATGGCCTCTGGGTCTGTGTTAAGAAGTCGCTCTTGGTTTGTCTATGCTCTCCTAATCTCAGTTTACCAGAGCAGTATGCTTAAATCCAAGTATGCTTAGGTCCAAACAAGTAATATTTACAGGAACTTATACAGGAACATTTACAGGAACTTACTCATTCATTAGATTGCTATATATTTTTTCTTGCCACTTCAGTAGAATTAATACTAATTACTTTTACTCTTGAGTTCTAGCTTTGAGTCAGAGGAAGGGCCTATAAGATATGTCTTATACTTGTTAAATGATGATTCTCGGTCTTTATTTACAATAAGTATCTCAACAACTTAGTTCAGCATTTCCCAAACATGTTGAAACATAAGAAGCCATTTCTTATTTTCTTGATTCTTGTTCCTGGAAATTCTGAATCAGTAGGTCTGGACTGTGGTCTGCTGATGCTTATGACCAGACAAACTTGGAAATACTGATCTGGTTGTTATTATTATATCACAGATGAGCCAGTCAATAATTGAAACAGTCTTACAAATAACTAAATATAGCAGAGGAATGATACTGACCATGCATATTATTTTAACATTAAACAAAATATCAGTTTGAATGAAGCTGTGTTGTATAATACAACGGAAAAATTAAGGCTTATTTATTTCTGTGCCAGGATTGAACCTAGGGTCTCACACATATGAGACCTATACCCCACCACTAAGTCACTTCTACAACCATTAAAATAAATTATTTTTATAATTTTGGACATGATTTCTCACAAACAAGAACAAAACAATACATAAGTATATATTTTTTTTTTTTTGTTTACTGTTTTAGGTCTCACCAGTGGTGCTCAGGGATTACTCCAGCTCTGCACTCAGGAATTATTGCTGATTTTGGCTGGGGGATCATATGCAATGCTGGGGATCAAACCCTGGTTTGTTGTATGCAAGGTAAGCACCCTGCCCCTTTGTACTGTCACTTCAACCCTGTACATAAGGGTTTGGGAGAGTAAAAAAGGTCGTAGAAATGTAAATGTGAAAAAAAAAGGTAGAAGAGCTTCTTTAAGTAGTTTAACCGAATATTTGAATGTAATCTGATTTGCTCATGACATTTTTTACTTCTCTGATGGGAAATATATGAACTTGAGATATTTGCAGCCTATATCATTGCCTGTTAAATAAGATGATTTTTAAGATGATGTTTCTAAGTTTATGTGAAAGATATAGCAATACAGCATTATCAATTTTAGCTACAGTAGTAACTAATCAATTATGCTTACCATTAAAAGTTGCAAGTCTATTATAAAATCTATTTTAAAGTCAGATATGGTATTGACTGACATACTTTTTGAAGAATTTAGAAAAATAAGTTGCAATATCCATTAAAGATGGGATCTTAGCATTTTACTTATAAGTCATTTTCACGGATAGGCAAATCAACACAAATTTAACTGATGTCATTTTTTTCCTCTTGTTCTTTACTGATTTGTTCTTAATGTAATTAAATTGGGCTGTACAAGTTGTACAAGTTTATTTTAACTCTTATCTGAAAGAATTTAGAGATTGTGTTTTTTTTATTCAGATTCCAGTCCTTTTAGTTCAGGGAGTTTATCTTCTGGCTTCATCCCGATTATCTCTTGTTGTCTGTTTGGTAATTGTGAGTCTTTTTTTCTATCTTCTGGTGTTGTGTAGCGAATCTTTGGAACTCGTCCTCAAGATCACTAATTCTTTCTTCAGTAGCTATTATTCTGCTATGCTGGCTTTCCACTGTGTTTTTATTTCATTTACCTCATTTTTAATAACTGTCATTTCCATTTGCATTTTCCTCACTTCTTATATCATGTCCTCTTGTATTTTATTGAGTTTGCATTCCATTGCTTCTTTGAATTCCTTATGAATTCTTAACATTTCTTTCCGAAATTCCTTATCAGAGAGGTTATACAACTCATTGGTATTGCTTGGCTCATCTGGACTAGTGACTTCACTCACAGAACTTGATGGAATTTTGCGTTGCTTTACCATTATGAATATTGTAGGTTGCAAATATGGGGTCTTGGGGGACTAGATAGTACAGTTAGTAGGTGTCTGGTCTGTTTGCAGAGTTTGGGTGGGTAGCAAGGATGTAGGAACCAAGGTTCACTGGTACCTCATGCAAGATAGGTAGTGCGTCCGCACGGTTTTGAGTTTTGGGATGTTCCAGGAAGCGCAGGGCCCAAAGGGTCCGCGGTGAAACCAAGGCAGTTTGCCTTGGTTCCCATTGATGGAGTTTCCGCTCTTCCCTGGGGCAACTTGGGTCCACTGAGACGCAGGGCCACACACACACACACACACACACACACACACACACACACCTGTGGGGAGATTGCCGCTGGTCCCAGAAGCGCAGGGCCCAAAGGGTCTCTGGGTGAAACCAAGGCAGTTTGCCTTGGTTCCTGTTGATGGAGTTTCCGCTCTTCCCTGGGGCAACTTGGGTCCGTGGAGACGCAGGGGTCCACACACACACCTCTCAGGGAGTTTATCTATGTAACTTGATTCTATCTATGGTATAACCCTTAGAACAACATTTCTCAGCCAGGACCCATAGGATGTGAGGGGCACAGATAAAAATCAGTTTAAATGTGTCACCATGGTATGAGACTTGTGAACCAATTAGTTGGACAGTGGGATATAGGAATGAAACAAGTTTGAAAGGAAGTCATGCTCATAAAAAGACAAACGGGGCCAGAGCAATAGTTCAGCAGGTAGGGCATTGGCCTTGCACGTGGCCGACCCGGGTTCAATCCCCGGCATCCCATATGGTCCCCCGAGCACACTGCCAGGAGTAATTCCTGAGCAAAGAACCAGGAGAAATCCCTGAGCATTTTTTTGCTTTTTTTGTGACCCAAAAAAGCAAAAAAAAAAAAAAAAAAAAAAAAAAGACAGAAACACTGCCAATTGGCTTTGCAACTTATTTGTAAAATTTAAAGATTAATTGAGATTTTTGAAATTATATTAATGTGAGATTGAGGTTATTTTTTTTCAGAAATTTTGAGTCAATAGTCAAAGAGTCAGAGGTGTGAGAAATGTCAGCCTAAGGTATCTCTTGTGATTTTAAGATATAGAACATATATTTTAAAAATATGGAGTTGTAGTTACTGAGCAAAAATGGAGAACACTTTATTGGGAGGAACAGATGGACAGGAGGTGACTCAGAGGCATGGTAAGGGGTCTTGATGGCACTGAGATGAAGTAACTGTGTACAAGTATCCAAAATGTCAATATCATTGTAAATACATTCTTTTAAATGTAATAGTTTTTTTTAAATGCAGAAGTCTGGCACAAAAGAGATAGCACAAAAATAAATACCAGTTCCAGCAAGAGGAAAAACAGTTCATTAAAAAATGTAGAGGTCTATCAATTTTTAAATATTTAAAGTTAAATGAAAAGGATTTTCTCAAATTGTAGTGGTCAAATCAAGTCAAATAATCTGACCAAGATAGGCCACAGTTCAAGCTTTTTGAATTAGTAAAAGAAGGTGATGACATAAAAGGGTCATAGGCCATATGACCTCTTGGAGTCATAGAATCATTGACATAGAAATTATAAATAGAGTTCAGTGTGTTCCTGCAAGGACCTATCTGAAAATCCAATTAGTATTAGAGCTAAAACCTCAGCTGATTTTGGCCCTTGAAACATCTTAAGTGATCCCCCTTTTAATTGATTGAAATGACCAAAAATTTTCCCAGTATTCTTTCCAACCCCTGGGAAATTTTTTTTTAGAATTGGGTTATAGTGGTGTTTAAGAAATCTAAACATATTGTTCATTCCTTCATTCATCTTTTTCTGCTCAAATATTCTCTCAGAACATATTTGAGATTTATTAAAATGAGAAAAACTGTCTATACCATATCTCTGCTATATTTAACATAATATGTTTGTTTTTCTTTTACTATCTTCACATTGAAATACAAAACCTTTTAGGAAGTAGACTTTATTTGTTCACTGCCTCATCTCCAGTACATAGCGCAGTGGGTTGAAACTTAATAAACTGCTGCTAAATGAGTGCAAATACCAATTAAGGTCATTGGAAAAAATACCCTACTGTTAGGTTTTTTTAAAGAAAGCAGAGGAAGTTAAAAAAAGCTAATTTTTAGAATTTTTGGTTTTTGAAATTACAGATTCAAATTTTATTTTTGAATTATATTTACTCTAGCAGTTCATATTCTCTATCTCATTCTCACTCTCTCTCTCTCTCTCTCTCTCTCACACACACACACACACACACACACACACACACACACACACACGTCGGGGGCCCTGGGCAGCAGCAGCATTCCCCGGCACAAATGAGGAAGACCTAGATCTTGTGGGACTTCATCCCTGCAGAAAAAGGTGAGAGATGGACTTGGGAGAAACTTTGCCTTGCTGCTGCTACTGCTGAGAAAGGAAAGAAAGAAAGAATGAACGACACCCATGCAGTGGGGAGCTCTGGATAGCAGCACTTGCTTTACTGGACACCGGTTAAGCCTTTTATACATTATTTGGGTGGAGGGGGTACAAGCACACATTACAGGGCATTTGCAAGCTCCTGGGCCATTGTTACAGAGGAACAAATGACAATTGCAGATTTAGCATTTGCAAGGTAACATTTGGAAGGTAACAATCATTGATTTACATATTCCTGAGATTAGAGATTTGAAGTCCAGGCACATTCTGCCTCACTCTTAGCTCGGATTAGCACAGATGTTTTGGGTGTAACCTTATGGGCAGGGGCCATTTCTGGGTCCTGCCCTTAGGGTCTTGTGGTGGGAAAATGCTGGACCCTAAGGCTAGCATCTCAGAGCCCAACACACACACATTTTTTACAATGCTTTGTTCCAAAAGTTGAGCACTTTCAGATGTATGACTCCCATCAAATAAGTTAAAAAAGAAAACCTGATTGAAACATTATGATGTTTCAAGCACTCTACTAGAGGCTTTGAGTATGCAGGTTTGAGTAAAGCAAATCTTCTTGTCCCAAAGCAGTAACCAGTCTTGTAGGTGAGGCAGCAACTTTCAAAATGTGGTGAACTTGAGATCAGCTTTCAAAATGTGGTGTGATAAGAGTGAAAAGTATCAGAATTCAGAAGTTTGAGGAAATTCAGAAGTAATTCATGAAATCAAGAACAGGAGTAAAAAGCAAAGATTTCGTAAGGCATATGATGCTTCAACTCAGCATTAAGTGCAAAGAACTATATTGATAAAAATGATGTTAACAGACACTCACAGAGTACTTGTTACGTGCCAGATACTATAAGCCCCTGATGTCGTTGTCACTCTTCCAGATTATTTTTGTTATTTTTTTTGGGGAGGGGTTTTGGCCACACTTGGTGCTGCCTAGGGTTCTTCCTGCTCTAGACTCAGAAGTGAGTTATAGTGATATTCAGGGGACCATGTGCACTGTCAGGGATTCTGACCACGTTTGGGACAGTGGCTACAAGTGAGTCAAATGGCTAACCTCCTGTACTGTCTCTCCAACTCAGATCCTTGACCTTATAACAAGAAAAATAATTATTTAGAAATATTTGAGTAGTAACTTCCCAAAGATTGCATGGGGACTAAGTGGCAGAATGGAAATCTGGGAGGAGAAAATCACCATGAAAGAAACATCCATAAAGTGGAAACCATATCACAGTGCCACTAATATAATTTAATCAGATAGCCTTTGTGAAAGGCGAGGAACATGGCTAGAAATTACATTTGATTCCATAAGATCAGGTACATATCACTAGTGCCACTAATATAATTTAATCAGATAGCCTTTGTGAAAGGTGAGGAACATGGCTAGAAATTACATTCGATTCCATAAGATCGGGGACAAGACAAGGTAGCCCACTCTCACCACGTCTATTCAATATAATACTGGAAGTACTTGCCATAGCAATGAGGGAAGAAAAGGACATTAAGGGTATCTGGATAGGAAAGGAAGAAGTCAAGCTGTCATTATTTGTAGAAGATATGATATTTTACCTAGAGAACACTAAACTCTCTACCAAAATTCTAGAAATAATAGATTCCTATAGTAGGGTACAAAATCAATACCCCAAAGTCAATGGCTTTCCTATATACAAATAACGAAAGAGAAGAAAAGGATATTAAAGAAACGATCCCATTCACAATTGTGCCACAGAAAATCAAATACTTAGGAATCAGTTTGGCTAAGAATGTAAAGGATCTCTACAAAGAAAACAACAAAACATTGCTTCAAGAAATAAGAGGACCTGAGGAAATAGAGACACATTCCCTGCTCATGGATTGGGAGAATTAACATCATCAAAATGGTAATACTCCATAGAGCTTTATAAGATACAGTGCTGTCCCTATAAGGATACCCATGACATTCTTCAAAGAAATTGACCAAATACTCCTGAAATTTGTATGGAATAATAAACCCTCATGAATAGCTAAAGCTATCCTTGGGAAAAAGAAGATGGGAGGTGTCACTTTCCCCAACTTCAAACTCTACTACAAAGCCGTCGTAATTAAAACATAATGGTATTGGTGTAGAAACAGACCAGCAGATCTATGAAATAGAACTGAATATCCTGAAATTCACTCTCAAATATATGATAGCTTAATCTTTGATAAAAGAGCAAAAAATATAAGTGGAGCAAAGAAAGCTCTTCAACAAATATTGCTGGGAAAACTGGGCAGCTACATGTAAAATATGAACTTAGAACTCTCTCTAATGCTATGGACAAAAGTCAGATCAAAATGGATAAAAATCTCAACATCAGACATAAATCTATAAAGTACATCAAAGAAAACATAAGAAAAACGCTCTATGACATTGAAGCTAACAGTATCGTCAAAGATGAAACACCACTGACCAAGCAAATGGAAGAAAAGATAAACAAATTGGATTATATAAAACTGAAAAGCTTCTATACTTCAAAAAGAAGTGGTGACTAAGATACAGAGACAGTGGGGAAAATTTTCACCCAAAGCTAAATTGATAAGGGGTTAATATCCATGATATATCAGGCACTGATATAACTTTACAAGAAGAAAACAGCCAAACCCATCAAAAATGGGGAGGAGAAATGAACAGAAGCTTCCAAAAAAGAAGAAATTTGAATGGCCAAAAGGCTTATGAAAAAGTGTTCTTCATCAATCATTAATGATCAGGGAGGTGCAATCAAAACAACAATGAGGAATCATCTCACACCACAGAGACTGACACATCCACAGCAAGAACAACCAGTACTGGCTTGGATGTCAGGGGGAAAAAATGTACTCTCATCCACTGTTCGTGGCAGTGTTGATTGGCCCAGCCCTTTTGGAAAACAACATAGAAGTTCATTCAAAAACAAGATATTGAGCTCCCATTTGACCCAGCCATATCTCTCCTGGGAATATACCCTGGAGACCCAAAAACACACAGCAGAAACAGTATCTGCACTACTAGATTCATTGCAGCTCCATTCACGATAGTCAGAATCTGGAATCAGCCTAAGTGCCCAAGAACAGAAACTATGCTATATCTAACTATGCTATATCTGCACAATGGAATACTATGCAACTGTCAGAAAAGACAAAGTCATGAAATTTACCTGCAAATGGATGAACAAGGAGACTAAAATGCTGAGCAAAATTAGTCACAAGGAAAAGGACAGATATAGAATGACTGTATTCATTAATGGGATATAAATATATACCAGTATTCTACTAATTGTGGGGAAACGATAACACCGGACTAGAATTCAGCATTGAATATATACAAAGAGACTTAAATGATAAAGCCTAAATATCTGTAGGGCAAGCCACAATATGTTAGAGGAGAGAGCGAGCGAGAGAGAGAGAGACAGAGACAGACAGTGACAGAGACAGAGAGAGAAAGAGAAGAAAAGAGAAAGCGCTTGCTGTAGAGGCAGGTTGGGGGGGGGTGGGAGGGAATGTGGGGATTTTGGTGGAGGGAAGGGGACACAGGTGGAGGGACAGGTGGTGGAATGCTGTATGACTGAGATCCAATTATGAACATCTTGTAATTGTATATCTCATAGTGGCATCACTGTATCACTGTATCACTGTATCACTGTCTTCCTGTTCATCATAGATTTGCTTGTTTGGGCACCAGTAACATCTCCATATGTCCTGTATCATGCAAGTAGAGCCCAAGGGCACCCGTGCTCCAGGAACATAAAGAGCCTCAAATCATTCCATCAGGTCATGGGAATGAGGTCTATAATTGTTATTGGTATTTGGCATATGAAATATGACACGGGTAGCTTGCCAGGCTCTGCCATGAGGGTAGCATACTCTTGTTGTAGTCATCTCTAAATCCAGCATTTATTGATGAACCGCGTGAGCCGGGCTGTGATAGCCTGGTCTGCTGGGTGGAGTTCTGCCAAGGAAAAGTCCAGATTTGGAAAATGGAGGCCCTCATGGAGTGGGGGGGTCATCTGGCTTGTTGTGAGGCTCTGCTGGGGTGGCGGACCAGGGCTAGAACTTCGCCATCCCTCCCGGGTACCTCATGAGCAGCTGGGCACAGGGAGAGCCAATAGCAGCTCTGCCCCATGTCTGTGAGTCTCTGGATCAGTATACCTGATCTGGATTTAAAAAAGACTGCTGCAGGGTTGATCTTGATGAGCCGGGTTGTAATAGGCTGGTCTGCTGGGTGGAGTTCTGATGAGGGGGAAGTCTGGATGTGGAAAATGGAGGCCCTCATGGAGTGGGGGGTCGTCTGGCTTGTTGAGAGACTCTGCTGGGGTGGTGGGCCAGGGCTAGAATCCGCCATCCCTCCGGGGGGCCCTCGTGAGCAGCTGGGCACAGTGAGAGCCAGTAGCAGCTCTGCCCCATGTCTGTCAGTCTCATAGTGGTATAATAATAATAATAATAATAATAATAATAATAATAATAACAATAATAATAATAAATTACATTGGAGAAGAGGAGTACTGTGGATAAAGTGTTACTTCAATGATTAAAAATTTTATACTGGTGCATTAGCCTCAGAACTCCAGATAATTGTTAATAATTGTTAATTATGAAGACCAGCATAAAAACTGGTGAACAAGTCTGAACTATAAGAATTTCTTTATTGCAGTAGCCTCTAACCATTTCTAGAAGTTAAGCACTTATTCTGTTTCTAGATTTCTGAATAGACTGAGAAGAGGCTAAACATTTTTAAAAGGTTTGAAAGGAAGTGTTTCAACTTACGCCTTTCAGATTTTTTGAAGTAGAAAAAGGGTTACAGGAATTAGTACTTATTTTCAGTCTACCTTGTATCAGAGAATGGACGTGGATTTAACAAATCATCTCATTGATTCTCCAATTATCCAACAAAATAGGAGTATCATCTCCATTCTATGGATATTGAAACTAAGCAAATGAGCTAAGTGTTTTGTCAAAGTTCACATGACAATGCCAGATGTTAAGTGTTTTTCAACACTCAAGGTATTTGTAGCTAAGCTGCTTTCATCTTTAGAGATAGAGTTTTTTAAGCTTTTAGATTATGATCAAATAAACAATCACAGACCCAATTTACTGGTTCTAAGCAGTATTTTAAAAGACTAAAATAAAATGATAAAGCTAAAATATAAAATATATACTCACGTCAGTGAAATATAATTGAGAGCTTCAATGGAGAAAGTTTAGTTTCCCAGCAAATGGTTTAGAGAAAAATTGAGCAGTCACATGTAAAAGGGTGAGATTAGATGAATATCTCACACTACAAACAAAAAGTTGACTAAAAATGAATGCAAAGCTTAGGTGACATATATAAAACCATAAAATATGTAGAAACCAGACAATTGTTTACAGCATTGACTTCATGGTGTCTTTTATTCCAATAAATAAAAGATAAACAAAACCAAGGTAAATGTTATATCAATTTAAAAAGCTTCTGTCATTAAAAAGACATCCTACTATATAGGAGGAAATAATTATACAACTTACCTCTGACAAGGCATTGATATCCAAGATCTCTAAAGGATTTATGCAACTCAATGACAACAGCATACAACTCAGCAGGGACAGACCAAATAACTCATTTGGAATAAGCACAAATGAAGACTAGACCCTTTACCAAAGAAGAGATAGAGGCATAGGAAACAATGCTTAGCTTCGTTTATTATCTCTGATATGCACATTTAAATCACAATGAATTTACACCTCACACTACTATTGGCTAATTTTAATAATACTTGGGAAAGATATATGCACTCCCATGTGTTTTATGGTGCTGTTTATAACAACCATGACTTGAAAACAGCTGCTTAGAAAGTTGAGTGGATAAAAAAGATATAGTATATATTCGTTTCTACATATCTATCTATCTATCTATCTATCTATCTATCTATCTATCTATCTATCTATCTATCTATCTATCTATCTATCTATCTATCTATCTATCTATCTATCTATCTATCTATCTATCTATCTATCTATCTATCTATCTATCTATCTATCTATCTATCTATCTATCTATCTATCTATCTATCTGTCTATCTGTCTGTCTGTCCTGTCTGTCTGTCTGTCTGTCTGTCTGTCTGTCTATCTATCTGTCTATCTATCTGTCTATCTGTCTGTCTGTCTGTCTTTCTGTCTATCTGTCTATCTGTCTGTCTGTCTGTCTGTCTGTCTACATATGTCTATCCACTACTCATCTATTAAAAAAGAGTAAATCTTACATGTAAGGTAATATGGATGGCAATAGAATCACTAGTGAAACAAACAAAAAAAATCAATCTAAGTGAAACAAGGAGGAGAAACACAAAAACCAGATCATTAATCTTATATTATGTCTGAGACTCTCAGACATGGGGCAGAGCTGCTCCTTGCTCTCCCTGTGCCCAGCTGCTCGTGAGGCACTCGGGAGGCATGGCGGGTTCTAGCCCTGGCCTGCCACCTCAGCAGAGCCTCACAACAAGCCAGACCACCCTCCACTACTCCATGGGGCCCGCCACTTTCCACATCGGACTTCCCTCTCGTCACAACTCCACCCAGCAGACCAGACTATCACAGCCCGGATCATCCACACCCACCCTGCAACAGTTTCTTTTCAATCCGGCCCAGGTATGCGGAACCAGAGACTCTCAGACATGGGGCAGAGCTGCTCCTTGCCCTCCCTGTGCCCAGCTGCTCGTGAGGCGCCTGGGAGGCATGGCGGGTTCTAGCCCTGGCTTGCCACCCCTCAGCAGAGCCTCACAACAAGCCAGACCACCCTCCACTACTCCATGGGACCCGCCATTTTTCCACATCCGGACTTCCCTCTCGTCCACAACTCCACCCAGCAGACCAGACTATCACAGCCCGGTCGGCGTGGCCACTAGCGGCCGCGCGGTTCATCTATAAATGCTTTATTTAGAGATGACTATAACAGTATGCCACCCGCACAGCAAGCCTGGCAAGCGGCTCGTGTAGTATTTGATATGCCAAATACCAGTAACATTTATATTTGGTCATTCCCGTGAAATAATATAATGGTCTGAGGCTCTCTATGTTCCTGGAGCAAGCAGATGCCTTTGGGTTCTACTAGCATGAGACAGGACATATGGAGATATTACTGGTGCCCGCTCTAGCAAATAGATGATTAACGGGAAGATAGTGATAATGAATCTTATATGTGGGCTGTAAATAAAGTACAAAAACAGACAAAATAAATCCAGAATAATCCTTTGGATTATAATTGTTAAACTAAGAGTTATCAGAAAAGGTGCAATGTGGGAGTAAAAGAGACAGAATTAGTCTAGGGGGCTGTGGGCTAGGAATACTGGTACTTTTATGGTGTCGTATTGTGATAATGTATGTTTGAAGAGATGTGAGCCTGCACTCATAGAATGTATAGGAACCTGTTAATTTAAAAGAGAAAAAGTGTGGGGAATCTTCGTCCTAAGAAAAAATATCCCAAGGTTAGGACAGTCTGCTGGGTAAATTACTTTAAGTTTTAGGATAAAAAGTGTTTGCAAACATTCACCCAGGAAAAAATAGAATACCAGGAAAGAGAGAATAGATGAAAAATACCTACTGGTTGCAAGCATAGAATAAGACTCTATAGCAATTTTGAATGAAGGGGCAACTTAGGCAGAAATAAAATAGGAACCTGTCATGACTTTATATTTTATTCATGCCTTCTACCAAATAGACTATGTGAAATACCCCAGCCTCTACTCTTCATGTACCTATTGTATATTGATGAACTTACAGTCCTTAATGTCTGTCAGTTCACATGTTGAGAGGCCAGGTGATGTCATCTTGAACAGATGACTTGCCTGTGAGAGGTCATGGCTGTGAAGGCGACCCTAGAACTGACTGCTCATGACTGCCCCAAAGGCCATAGAACCTGGAGAGTACATGTGTGTGTCTCATTCTTCACAACTGACTCCTCTGGACAGAGTCGAAAGTTCCAATCTGATTCACTAGCACTACAGTTTATCACATGCAGTAAGAGCCAACATTGAAATCATGGTTTTAGTTACATATGCATATGTATGAAAAAGCCCAGCCTAGGTATGCTGATCCAGAGACTCACATACACTGGGCCGAGCTGCTACCTGCTCTCCCTGTGCCCAGCTGATCACGAAGCACCCGGGAGGGAAGGAGGGTTCTAGCCCTGGCCTGCCATCCCAGCAGACCCTCGCAAGAAGCCAGAGGAACCCCCACACCATGAGGGCTGCCATTTTCCACATCCGGACTCCCTTCTCCTCAGAGCTCCACCCAGCAGAAGAGCTGATGACAAGCCCAGTTCATCAATAAATGCTCAAGATTAGAGGTGACCAGAAGAGTATCCCACCCGCATGGCAGAGCCTGGCAAGCTACCTGTGTTGTATTTGATATGTCAAATACCAGTAACAATTATAGACCTCATTACCATGACCTAATGGAATGGTTTGAGGCTCTTTATATTCCTGGAGTGAGCTGATGCCCTTGGGCTACACTAGCATGTGACAGGACGTATGGAGATGTTACTGGTGCCCATTCAAGCAAATCCATGATCAACGGTAAGACAAATGATACTAGATATGCATATGTATAAGAATTATTTGTGTATGGTGAGTGAGTGAAGAATGTATAGTAATCAGAATGCACTTTAGTGTTGGTCTATGGCTTTTAAAAGTTTGAAAAAGTTGTCCAGTGAAATAACGATCAGGTACAATCTACTATTTTAATTCATTCCTTATTTCTCCCTATGCACCTAATTGTTCATGGGTAATCAACAGTCTGCACCTCTTTCAGTAGGAAAAGATTGAGTAGGAAGAAGTTTTGTGATTGCTGAAGGATCCTTTTTCCCTCCTCATAGCAGTCAAATGGCAAATAGTCAAGACTTCCTTAGTTTAACCCTTCATTTACAGGTTAACAGAGCATTAATCTGCAGCAATTACAAATGCAAGGAAAATGTATGTGTGACAGCTGCAGCAGCTTCTTCCTGTGGAGAGCAGCCCATGAAGCAACAAGAGGGGGAACCTGGCTCCATCCCTGGCCAGTTTCATCACCATCTAGGTGTCAGCAGACAAATGGGTTTCTGTGGGCACTCCGGCTGGGCTTGGAGCTGGGATTGAGACACCTCCTCTCATCCCCCTCCACCCCCACCTCCAGTGACCCAGTGAGCGTGACTATGAGCTCATCAGATACCACTTTCAACAGATCATGCACTAGGACTGATCAGTAATGCTGGAGAGGATGACCAGACACACAGCTGCTCCTTTCTGCCAGGTTATCATAACAACCCAGTTTAGGATCAGGTCCTTGCCAGGACATTTTCTCCATATATATAATTTGCAATTACCAATGTGGTTGCAACCACCTGGGGGGCTGGCATGGTGTTGGGGAGTGGGTGGGTGGCAGTGGCCTTCGGTGACTGTAGGGGCACATTGGTGGTGGAACTGTTATTGAACAATGAATGCGTGTGACAACTGTACTGTGAAGAAATTTGTAAATCACAATGTTTTTAATAAAGGGAAAAATAAATAAAGTATGTGTGAATTATTTATTGACATGATGTGATGAAGGATATTTGCCTGCAATTTTTTTGTCCTACAATGGAAAGAAAAGAGGAATAACATGAAGTAGAAGTGTATGAATATGCTAGTATTCATATTTATTGAACCCACATGTCTGTAGATTTATTATCTATACTCTCCGTAATTATACATAAAATCCAGCTAAACTCTGTGTGTGATGCTAAGTCACAATCTGTTTCTCTTCAGAACCCTACTCTGTGTACAAACATTTTTACAACACATGTGGATTAGTAGCAGGAGTAGATGGTTTAAAAATGTTATGTTAAAGCAACAACTTAAGTCCGCATGTTCAAGGAATGTGAAAATGAAAATAGTACTCTAATTCCACTGCTAGAAGAATAGAAATAAGAGGGAAATCCTACAACATGGGCACAAAAAGATTTCACTTTATGTATACAAATTTTCCAGCTGTTATTAATTTCTCTTGGAAGAAAGTTAGGCACATTAAACTGCTTGATATATATATTTTGCACTGTGGCAAAGAAAATTGTCCACATAGAGAAAGAAATGTTTAGATTTGCTTTTTTTTTCCCTGTTCCTTCTCTTTTGTTGTTACTGTTTTGATGATCAGGGGTCATACACACTTGGTTTTGGTGCTTATACGTTGTTGTGGCTCACTAGAGTGATTACTTAGTTTGATGCTGACACACAACACTGCAGTGCATGCACACAATTAGCTGCAGTTGTGCGGACTGTTGTGAGGATTCTGGTAGGCAGTGTCACTGGGATCACACTTGGCATGCAGGGTGGTGTGGAGGGGAGGATTTGTGGTCTGATGCCGGTGAGGCAGGTTCTCTATTAGTAAATTGTCTCTAGATCAATTTATCTCCTTTTTATCTTCAAATGTCAGCACTACTGCTACTTTAATGAGCCTACATTTTATTCTGTAACCTCTTTATATTTTGTTTATTTGAGGGCCATAGCCAGCTATGCTCAAGGGATAATCCTAATGCTGTACTCAGGAATCATTGCTGGTAGGGCTCAGGGAACCACATAAGATGCCGGAAGTCAAACCTAGGTGGGCTGTGTGCAAGGCAAGTATCTTAACCTCTGTATTATCTCCCTGGTCCCACATCTTTAGATGTTTAAATTTGAATCAATTATTCCAATTGGCTCCATGGATGTTTAAGTTTCTCACACTCAGATTTTGGAATAATTTATTAGAATTTAGATGCATAGTGTTAAATTTCCAAACCCTAATAGCAGAGTGGAATGAGCTGAAATGAATAAAGACTCCATGAGCATGTCATTCTTGTCTCATGATATTAAAAGATATCCAAATCAACTTTTCCCACAGTTTTGCTCAAAATAAACTAATAAAAACATTTCTCAAGATGTTTGGATGGAGGCATGGAAACTGACACACATTTGATTAATGGTCTTAGAATTGTGTACACTGCAGATTGGTAGTGTTTAACCATTACTCTTTTGGCTAAGTTTGCTTGTGTATCATAAGGATATGGAATCATGTGTAGGAACCTAAAGTCATGTTGTGTCTATTGACTCATCTACCCTACTAGGACACTTACGCTCAAGAGACTCAGGTAATAATTTTCACCGAAAAAGGAATTTTATTGTCTCAAATAAGTTTGAGATTTTGTTTTTTAAGGACTAAATTCAGCCACGGCTGGATTAGGAAGCTCACATATTGCATTTAGTAGCTAGTTTCTCTGTTGCCCAGCTAGGCCATGCTTTCTTTCACAATTTGGCTTCAGTTTAAGGACCCATGTGGTCACAAGATGGCAGCAGCTGCTCCAGCCTCACACTTCCTCAAGCTAAAGCCAAACAGAAGGGGAAATGTCCTTTCTATTTAAATATCTCTTTTTGGTTACTCAAGAAAAAGTCCTGAGATCAGTTCCGATTTATTCTGACTTACTTAGCTTGAGTTATGTGCCTATTCTTAAATCAATCTCTGTAGCCAGGGAGATTCAAAGTTCCAAGTGCCTGATCCTGGGCCTTCTGTTCCATCTCTAGAACTTGGAATTGAGAACAAACTCAAAGCACCTGGATAAAAAAGTTTGTAATTGGGATATTGTTTTTAGAATGAAGAATGTGAACTTCTTGGGAACCCAAAATAACCTCAGTACCTACAGAAATTTTCTGTTTGCTTTAAGCTAATTCAACATTTAAAAAATTGGGGATAGGAAATATGTGTACATTTACCAGTTTCAGTCTAGGGGGAAATATGGTAGAAGCAAATGACTTTTGGTATATTATTGGTATATCACAGTATCTTTAATTCCAATTGTCCCAAACATCAAACTACAAATGTTACTTCCTGACACAGTTTTGAAGACACAAACAGGTGATACTTAATGATAGAAGTTATAATATCTAATATTTAATGAGAAGTTCTATGGAAATTATGCTATTTAATTTTTGCATAAATCTGGTACGGTAGGTATTACTCCAACAGTATTTTTCTTTTCTTCCTTTTTTTTTTTGGGTCATACCTGACTATGCTTAAGTCATATGATTACTATGATTACCCCTGAGTCTGCACTCAGGAATTACTCCTGGTGGAGCTCAGGGGGCCATATGGGATGTCAGAGATCGAACCTGAGTCAGCCAAGTGCAAGGCAAATGCCCTACATGCTATACTATTACTCCGGCTCCAACAGCAGTATTTTATTTATAATTGGAACATAGGTTAAATAACTTTATTAAAGAGCAATACATTGTGTAGTCATACCTGTGTCTGTCTAACTACCAGGTGAAATTTACCATGTCCATAACACAAATTAGTGATTTTTTATTACATTATATAAATTCCAATAGTCACATATTTTCACATGTTAGTGTCCTCAAATTTAGCACATGCCTTAGAGTTGATTGTGAGAATCCAATCATGAAATTATAGTAATTGCTTGCTCATGTGTCAACTTGGTCATCACGGTTCTGATTTTTGTAACTCGAGTTTGGAACATGTGCTGATTTAAAGGCTATGGAAATTTTATAATTTTTTTTTTGCATCCCAACAGAAAGTTATCTAACAGAGTCACAAAAACAGAGTAACAAAGCTTTACTGTGTTAGAATAAACCAAGCAAACCAAGCAGTCATCCCTGGAGGGAAAAACCACAAGTTTACATTTCCTTGTAAGGCAATGCACACATGCTTTTATGTGATCTTAAAAAGGTAGATACCCCAAAGCAGAAGCCATATAATATTCGCTGTCAAGATATTTGCTAAAAGGATTGCCTATCACATGCCAACATTTTCCAATGCCATAATGAATTAACTTTATTTTTTCCTTATATAAAGCTATATGGTGATAAATACCAAGTAAGTCTCAGAGTTGTTGTTTTATATATATATTTTTATTTTATTATTATTATTTATTATTATATTTTTGCTTTTTGGGTCACACCCAGCAATGCTCAGGGGTTTTCCTGGCTCTGCACTCAGGAATTACTCCTGGCAGTGCTCGTTCATCATCGATTGGTTCTAGTGGGCACCAGTTAAATCTCCACATGTCCAGTCTCATGTAGTAGAGCCCAAGGGCATCTGCTTGCTCAAGGAACATAAAGAGCCTCAAACCATTCCATCAAGTCATGGGAATGAGGTCTAAAATTGTTACTGGTATTTGGCATATCAAATACTGCACGGGTAGCTTGCCAGGCTCTGCTGTGCAGGTAGCATAATCTTGTAGTCATCTCTAAATCCAGCATTTATTGATAAACGGGCTGTGACAGGCTGGTCTGCTGGGTGGAGTTCCGTCAAGGGGGAAGTCCGGATGTGGAAAATGGAGACCCTCATGGAGTGGGGGGTCGTCTGGCTTGTTGCGAGGCTCTGCTGGGGTGGCATGCCAGGGCTAGAACCCTCCATCCCTCCTGGGCGCCTCATGAGCGGCTGGGCACAGGGGAGAGCCAGTAGCAGCTCTGCCCCATGTCTGTGAGTCTCTGGATCAGCATACCTGAGCCAGATTTAAAAAAAGACTGCAGCAGGGTGAATCTCGATGAGCCGGGCTGTAACAGGCTGATCTGCTGGGTGGAGTTCTGACAAGGGTGAAGTCAGGATGTAGAAAATGGAGGCCCTCATGGAGTGGGGGGGTCGTATGCCTTGTTGCAAGACTCTGCTGGGGTGGCAGGCCAGGGCTAGAACCTTCCATCCATCCTGGGCGCCTTGTGATAGGCTGGCTGGGCATGGGAGAGCCAGTAGCATCTCTGCCCCATGTCTGTGTATCTAAAAGTCTAGCAGTACTAAATCGTGCAGCACAGCGGTATCTTCCCTGAACAACAAACCATCAGATACTTTAAGCAGGAGTGACTCCAGGCCCCCAGAACTCCATAGAGGGTAATTCAGGAGGAGATAAAATGTCACCTAACCCATGCAGCTTTGTAAATGAATAGCAACATCTTGATCACTTGATCACTTGAATCCCGTTACTCATCGATTTGCTCGAGCAGGCACCAGTAACATTTCCATTGGACCCTATCACATGCCAATATAGCCCAATGGCATCTGGTTGATTCAGGAGTATGAAGAGTCTCAAAACGTTCCTTCAGGGCCTTGACAAAGAAGTCTGACCATCTTGTAGGTGGGCGACCACGTGATCTTTTTGACATCCCATGGGATCCAGTCGGTAACAACCCTAGTCCAGCGTTCCTTTCCAAATCACATTACATGTCCAGCCCATCTGATTTTCGATGCCTTGACAAAGGAGACAGTATCCCTGATTTTGGAATAGCGACGGAGGTCGGAACTCCATATTCCTGCTCTCACTTGAGTGAGGCGTGATATTCCAAGCATAGTACTTTTGATTCCTCTCTGGGAGACCTGAATAGCATTCTCATCCTGCTTTCGTAGAGCCCAGGTCTCTGATGCATATGTTAATGCAGGGAGAACGGTGGAGTCAAAGAGATGTGCCCGGAGCCGGAAGTTCTTTGTCTTTTAGCTATTTCTTCAATGCCTTTGAAGGCATTCCATGCCGCTCTCTTCCTCCTGCACAGCTCAGGTTTTAGGTCGTTCATCATGTTGATTTCTCGACCTAGGTACACATAACTGCTGCATTCAGAGATGTCTGTTCCATTGAGAGTGAATGGGTCCTCCGGAGCTAGTTCATTTTTCATAAACATAGTTTTCTTTAGATTCAGCTGTAGACCTATCTTTCCAAATTCTTGGTTGAAGTCAGCCAGCATTTGTGCCGCTTGGCTAATGTTTGGTGTCATTAGAACGATGTCATCAGCGAAGAGGGAGGTGGGATAGTTGCCCAACATCTACCTTCACTCCCATTCCTTCCAATTCTAATTGACACATGATGTTCTCGAGGGTGGCACTGAAGATTTTGGTGAAATGGTATCACCCTGCCGAACCCCTCTTTTGACATCGGAAATCACTTCTTTGTAGAATGGTGAGATCCTGGTGGTGAATCTGTAACACAGCTCAGGAAGGATCTTGATGTATTGGGTTTCAACACCCTGTTTGGCTAGGGCTTCGATGACTGCTTCAGTCTCCACAGAGTCAAAGGCTTTCTTTAAATCAATGAATGTGAGACAGAGTGGCATCTTGTACTCCCTACAAACCTCAATGAGCATGGTTACCATGTGGATATGGTTGATTGTGCTGAATCCTTTCCGGAATCCAGCGTGCTAGCATGGTTTTCCTTCATATAGTGTTCTACCAATCCTGTTCAGGATGACTTGAGTGAACAGCTTGTAGATGACGGACAACAGGCAGATGGGGCGATAGTTGCCAATGTTGTGAATGTCTCCCTTCTTGAACAGTAGAACTTTCCTGCTGGTTTTCCATTGGGAGGGCACTTTGCATTCAGACAGGTAGTGTGTGAAGAGCCGAGCTAGTGTATTGATGAGTACTGAAGGCAGATTCTTCAGGTGTCCGGGTCTGACTTTGTCTGGGCCTGGTACTGTTCCCTTCTTTACTGACGAAATGGCATGTCAGATTTCAGAAGGGAGAACGTTCAGAATGACATATCCATCCTGTGGAATTTGGTATGTGGGCAGGTGGAAGTGGCTATCAAAGAGATCTGAGTAGAAGTCATGGATAATCTTCTCGACATTGCCTTTCTGGAAGATGTTATAGATCCATCAGGGTGTTGGAGGGCAGTTATCTTGGTCTTATAGTTGGCGAAGTACAGGCGGCAGGTGTGGATGATTTTCTCAGCTTCTGCTGCATCTTCCAGTATTTTTGCTCTTCTGTCTTTGAGGTCTTCCTTTATGGCTTCTCTGCACCACTTTGCAAGCTTGGACAGTAGCATTTGGTCGCCTAAAGCTCGCACCTTGCCACATTGGCGAATGAGCTCGAGAGTTTCTGAAGACAGGCGTCCTTTTGTGTCTTTCTCTCTCTCTTGGCATTCTTCGCACAATCATGGAGGTGCTGAACCAGTCGGTTGTATTCTTCATTGATGTCTTCCCATGTTGCTGCAATGGTGCCGAAGAGTTCCCAGTTGGTGGTCGTTCTGGGAGTTCTCTTCTTAACCTTTGCAGCCTTTTCTCCCGTTGTGTGAAGTAGAATTTTGCACTAAGGAGACGGTGGTCCGATCCTGTTTGGAATTTGGGGATGACAGCAACATTGGTCAGACAAAACCAAAAGCGATTGAAGATCATGTGGTCAATTTCATTGTGGAGCTGTCCGCCAGGAGATTCCCATGTCCAACGTTTCGCTTCAGCCTTCTGGAACTGTGAGTTCCCATGAATGGTCTTGGTGAACATGATGAACTCAGATAGTCTCTCACCCTGTTCATTCCGTTCTAGGCCATGGGTCCCAATGTGGAGTTCTTCAGCCGATCTTCTCGGTCCTATCTTAGCATTAAAATCACCGACTATGATCTTGTAGAAGGTGTGATCTTTTTATACAACTCTTCCAGTTCCATGTAGAATTTGTCATTTTCATCTTCCTTGTATGTGGATGTTGGTGCGTAGACAATGAAGATAGAAATTGCTGACAGTGGGCCACATCTCTTCAAGTGTAATGTCCTATCCAGTTTGTTAGGCATTGAAATGAATCAAAGTTGACGGCCATGTTCGTGTTGACAAGGAGACCTACATCACTGGCGCCTCTTTCGTCGCATGTTCCAAGGAACAATTCTTCTCCGGTGTCAAATACAGCATGATGCAACTGCTGCTTCCTCATCTCAATCAGACCAATGATGTCGTACTTGATCTTTTGTGCTTGCACCATCAAATCCTCGATATATGCTTCTGATGCCAGCATACCTGCATTGAAAGTACAGTCACTTTAGTCCTTCTTCGTTTTGGCAGCTTAGGTTGGCCGTGAAATTTTGTCAGGCACTGCTTGTTCACCTTTCTTACTGCTGCTGTATTAAGGGCTCTTTCGGGGTCAGGAAAATAAACATTTTGTTACTAGTTTTGGTATATTGAACACGCTTCGGACAGATTGCCAGGCTCTGCTGTGCGGGCGCTATACTCTCATTACCTTGTGGGGCTCTCTCAGAGGGGTGGGTAGAATATTCATGGTAATTTGGAGGTAAATAGCAACATCTATGGTTTTTTTTTTTTTTTTTTGCTTTTTTTGGGTCACTCTCAGCAATGCTCAGGGGTTTCTCCTGGCTCTGTACTCAGGAATTACTCCTGGCGGTGCTTGGGGGACCATATGGGATGCTGGGGATTGAACCCGGCCGGCATGAGCCGGGCCGGCCGCGTGCAAGACAAACACCCTACCCGCTGGGCTATTGCTCTGGCCCATCTATGATTTTTTTAAATTTTTTAAAATTTTTTTAATTTTTAAAATTTTTTTTTTGGCTTTTTGGGTCACAGCTGGTGATGCTCAGGGGTTTTTCCTGGCTCTGCACTCAGAAATTACCCCTGGCGGTGCTCAGGGGATAGTAGTCATTGTTACTACCATGATAGTCTTTGTATAATACTTGATAATTTATAAGACCTCCTTACATGTTCTAAGTTGAAGAATTCTTTCAAGTTTGTTGTAGAATTACTGAAAAAAACAACAACTAGGCATCAAAGGGGAATATTGTATTTTGTCTTTGTATTAATTTTCTGGTTCCAAATATTGCCTGAAATTTTGTTACCAAGACACTTCTGTTTTCCCCTTGTAGAAATAATCATTGTTTGTCTGTTCTATGTGAGAATGATTTCTGGTTGTTTTGATGGTTAGTCTCCGTTGTCGGAAAATGAAGCTAAGAGCTGGGGAGGTGTGGACCATTCAAAAAATGTCGCAACATACATTATTAATCAGGAAGGTGATTAAAGCACTGGAAGTTAAAAAGGAAAACAAAAGAAGAAAAGTTCTAACCACACCTTAGAAAAAATGTCTTAGTTGAAATTTAGGTGTTTAGCTATTTTTTCAAATTTAAATATTTTGCCAAATAAAAACTCATTTGTTTGTGAGCTTAGTTCCAGGACATTGATTTGGGATTTGGAATTTTGCTTGGCCTTTATCAGTGCAAAAACAATTATTTTTATCCTGGCACCATAAAAATTTTATGTTAAAAATACAGTATTGCATGAGATTTTTTCTTTTGAGCAAAACTTTTCTTCTTTTTTTTTCTAATCAGGAGGATGAAAAGCTCCATTTAAGTTTAAATTCTCAGGATGGACTCCATATATTATTGCCAGTTAAGGCATGTTTATACAAACTGGGGTCCCTGGCAAGCTTCAGTAAGCCAAAGCCCCTTGGTGTGAACCAGCAGGAGGAAGAGATAGGTTGAGAGGCAGTCAGCAGAAGCTCATATTTGCACATGTTTATTTTCAATAATTAGGCATAGTGTTAATAGAAACATCCATTTGAAGCAAAGGCTGCTTATTTGCACAAACAGTGGAAATATGTGGCACTGTAGTTTTACTATAAAGACTAGAAATTTCACTAAGAAGCATTCAATGTAAGAAGACATTTTTAATGAGAAATGGGGACTCATTTGGTGACTGAGCCTAAAATCCTTAATATTTTATTTTGGAACAATGTTTTTAACATAAGTAACTCTATTTCTCTTTAAAGTTTTTTACAGACATATGAGTTGCAAAACAGTTTATAAAATTCTCAGCATATTCATTTCAGTATCCTTAATATATATGTGCATGCATCACCACAATACATTTTAAAACATTTCACGGCCCTAGAAAGAAACTATGCACCTTAGACATAATATTTCAACCTTCTTAAACTACCAACTCTAGAGAACCACTATAAAACGTGTTCCGGGGCTGGAGTGATAGCACAGTGGGTAGGGCGTTTGCCTTGCACGTGGCCGACCCAGGTTCGATCTCCAGCATTGCATATGGTCCTCTGAGCACCGCCAGGAGTAATTCCTGAGTGAAGAACCAGGAGTGACCCTTGAGTGTTGCTGGGTGTGACCCAAAAAGCAAAAATAAATAAATAAATAAAATGTCCTGTCCCTAACTGTCTTCTGGACATTTTATATAAATGAAATCATACAATAGGTGAACTTTTGAGGATGATTAGTGCTACATTGTTTACAAGATTCATCAACTTTTAGTATATATATATATATACATATATATACATATTTATTTTTATTACTATTTTATTGAAGGGCTGTAACACATTCTGCTTATTAATTTATTATACAGATAATGAACATTTGAATTGTTTCACCTCTCGGCTATTGCAAAGAATTCTGTTATAAGCCTTGGTGTTCAAGTTTTTGTGTGGATATATGGTTTCGTTTCTCTTGGAATATCTTTTTTAATTTAATTTTTAAATTAAATTTAAATAATTTAATTAAAATGGGCCTCCATTTTCCACATCCGGACTTCCCTCTCATCAGAACTCCACCCAGCAGACCGGCCTATCACAGCCCGGCTTGTGTGACTGCAAATGGCTGCGCGGTTCATCAATAAATGCTGGACTTAGAGATGACTCTAACAGTATGCTACCGCCACGGCAGAGCCTGGCAAGCTACCCATGTCGTATTTGATATGCCAGATACCAATAACAATTATAGACCACATTCTCATGACCTGATGGAATAGTTTGAGCTCTTTATGTTCCTAGAGCAAGCAGGTGCCCTTGGGCTCTACTAGCATGAGACAGGACATATGGAGTTGTTACTGGTGCCCGCTAGAGCCAATCGATGATGAACGGGAAGACAGTGATACAGTGAATTTAATTTTTAAGATTTTTAATTGAATCAACATGAGATACACAGTTACAAAGTTGTTCATGACTGAATTTCAGTCATACAGTATTCCAATACCTGTCCATTCAGTGTCCATTTTCTACCACCAATGTCCCCGATTTCCTTCCCGTCTCCACCCAGGACCTCCACCACTGACATGTTTTTTCTAGTCCATCGTGTCATTTCCCTGCACTGTTCCCACTATTTAGTTATCTGAGGTTTGCAATCTGTAGGTCAAGGGTTTGTTTCCTTGGTTTCTCTTTATAATACAGATGAACGAGATGACTCAGAATTTGTTCTTTTAATTTAGCGAAAAACCTTCCCCTTCATCTACATTATAGCAAACTGCAAGTTCTCACCTTTTCTTACAGCTTTATATTATTCTATTATGTGTACATATATATTAATCTTTTTTTTATTTTTTTTTTTCTCCCCCCCCCCCCAGTGCCCCTCCCCCCCCACCAACCCGCCGTCCCTCCCCCCCCCCCCTGCTCCATGGCAGGTTTTTTTCCCTCTCCTCTCTTTCTCTTTCCTTCCCTCTTCAGCCTATTAGTTCTTCCTTTTTTTTTTTGGATCACACCAGGCAGACCTCAGGGGTAATTCCCAGTTCTGTACTCAGGAATTACCTCTGATGGTCCTCAGGAGGCCGTATAGGATGCTGAGGATCAAACCCGGTTGACTGTATGCAAGGCAAATGCCCTCTGTACTAAACTATCCCTCTATCCCATTAATATCACTATCACTATCTTCCCGTTCATCATCTATTTGCTAGAGCGGGCACCAGTAATATCTCCATATGTCCTGTCTCATGCTAGTAGAACCCAAAGGCATCTGCTTGCTCCAGGAACATAAAGAGGAATGACCTAATATAAATGTTACTGGCATTTGGCATATCAAATACGACAAGAGCAGCTTGCCAGGCTTGCTGTGTGGGTGGCATACTGTTGTAGTCACCTCTAAATAAAGCAATTATTGGTGAACCGGGCGGCCACAAGCAGCCATGCGAGCCAGGCTGTGATAGTCTGGTCTGCTGGGTGGAGTTGTGACAAGAGGGAAGTCCGGATGTGGAAGATGGCGGCCCCCATGGAGTCGGGGGGTGGTCATCTGGCTTGTTGTGAGGCTCTGCTGATTTTTTTTGCTTTTGCTTTACTTTAAACCCCATTAAATATTAATTTTTAAAGAAAGTGTTCTCTCCTGCCTTATATCAGGGGTTAATAAACTTTTATTCTGTGAGTCAAATAGTAAATAGTTTTGTCTTTTGAATTCAGACATAGAGATCAGACACAAAATACCCTGAAAAACCTCAAACAAGGTTTTAGTTTATGTCCTTACAACTATGTGGCCTAAACTTATAATCTATTACTTTTTATTGATCTGAAATTCAAATTTAATTGTTTCTTGCTTTTTATGCTAAATCTGACAGCCTTATCCATATGGTTTCTTGACTCTGTCACAATTTCTCAACTTGGGCATTATGGTGTAAAAATAGCATTGGACAGAATGTAAATAAATGGGAGTATTTGGCTGTATTCCAGTAAAACATGCTTTATAAAATTAGGTCTCAAGCATGGAGTCCTTGTCGTAAGAAGCCAACACATGTGATATGACTTCTTCATTGCCATCTTATCCCAAAAGGCAAATGTGTCTTATAATTCTGTGCTGATGACTGAGGTTTTATAATAAATCTTGAAAGTAAGTAGTGTGAATAATTTAACTTTTTTACCTCTCCTGATGTTTTCAAAACTGTTTTAAGTACTCTATGTCTTTTTGCTTTCCTTTATAAATTTTAGGATTGAATATTGATTGGAAAGAAGTCTTTTTGAATAGCAATTGGCTTTCAATGCAATTTATAGGTCAGTTTGGGAAGAATTGATATTTTATTTTTGGGATCCACATCTTGATAATGTTGATTCATTTAATCTGTGATAATCATTTTTGTTTTATGCATAAATACCTTGAAGGTTTATTTATAATTATGATTATTTTTAAATTAAATTTATTGAGGTATCAGTTTATAATACTATTAATATTGTCTTTTTAAATTTATTTTTATCTTTATTGATTGAATTTTTTATCTTTATTGATTTAACTACTATGAGTTAAAATACTGCTAATAAGGGTTTCGTGTGTAGTAATTCCAACATCACACCCATCACCGGAGTGCTTCCCTCCCCAAGCCACAAAGTATCTTCCCTTTCAACACCTTTTTCCCTAAACTCAGTTCCTTGGATCTGTTTCCTCTTCTGTTGCCTTTGGCTCTTTGTTGCTACCTTGTGTATCTCATCACTTATCACTTATCTTCTCGTTGTTCATCTATTTGCTCGAGAGGACACCAGTAACATCTCCATTTGTCCCTGTCATGTGCAAATGTAGCCTAATGGCATCTGCTTGCTCCAGGAACATGAAGAGTCTCAAACTGTTTGTTCAGGTTTTTGGCGAAGAAGTCTGACCATCTCATAGGCCACACATTCTTTTGATGTTCCGTGGAACCCAGTCAATAACAGCTCTAGTCAAGCAGTCATCACAAAATTGCATTGCATGTCCGGCCCATCTGATTTTCATCTTCTTGGCAAACGAGACAACATCCTTGATTCTTGATCGTCAATGGAGGTCGGAACTCTGGATTCTTTCTCTCACTTGAGTGAAGTGTGATACTCCAAGGAGTATCCCAAGGAGTAGGACTCTTTTGATTCCTCTTTGGGCTACCTGAATAGCCTTCTTATCTTGTTTTCTTAGGGCCCAGGTCTCAGAGCCATATGTTAATGCAGGAATAATGGTGGAGTTGAAAAGTTGTGCCCAGAGCTGGAGGTTCTTCGTCTTCTTTACCACTTCCTCGATGCTCTTGAAGGTGTTCCATGCTGCTCTTTTCCTCCTGCAAAAGTTCAGCTGCTAGGTCGCTCGTCATGTTGAGTTCTCGACCTAGGTACACATAACTACTGCATTCAGAGATGTTCATTCTGTTGAGAGCAAATGGAGCATTAGGAACTAGTTCATTTTTCACGAACATTGTCTTCTTGAAGTTCAGCTGCAGTCCAACCTTTCCACACTCAGTTGAGGTCAGCCAGCATTTGTGCTGCTTGGCTAATGTTTGGTGTTATTAGAACGATGTTATCAGCAAAGTGAAGGTGGTGTAGTTATCAACTGTCTATCTCCACTTCCATTCCTTCCCATTCTAGTAGTTGCATGATGTTCTTGAGGGTGGCACTGAAGAGTTTCGGTGAAATGGTATCTCCCTGTCAGACCCCCTCTCTTTACGGTGATGATTATTTCCTTGTGGAATGGTGAGATCCTGGTGGTGGATTCATAATACAGCTCACAGAGGATCTTGATGTACTGAGTTTGAGTGCCCTGTTGGGCTAGGGCTTCGATGACTGCATCAGTTTCAACAGAGTCAAAGGCTTTCTTTAAATCATTGAATGTGAGACAGAGTGGCATCTTGAACTCTCACAAAACCTCAATGAGCTTGGTCACCATGTGGATATGGTAGATAGTGCTGAATCCTTTTTTGGAACCCAGCAAGCTCACATGGTTATCCTTCCTCTAGTTCTGCTGATTCTATTCAGCATGACTTAAGTGAATAACTTGTAGACAATGGATACACAATTTGGTCCATTGTGTATCTTAAAGTCATGCAAATCATTGTTTTGCAGTTATGGTGCTACTCCAGCAATCACCTCATCCTGTTTCAAGATCCCTCTATCATTATATAGAAACCTCTTCTGCTCTCCTGCTTTGCAATTATTTGGTAAGGGGACACCCAGTGGCATGTCAGATTGAATCCTGGTTGACTGAGTGTAGGGCACACAGCATACCTGCTGTAATGCAGCTCCTAACATTTAAATCTTGTACAAGCTTATTTTTTAAATTTATAGTAACTAGTTATTTTATGCTATTTTAATTGACAGTTTAAAATAAATTCAATTTGTGCTTAATATCTGTGCATTTATTGGAGACCTTCCTAAGCTCCCTGATTAAATCTAGTAGTACGTTTTTCTTTTTTTGGGTCACACCTGACATTACTCAGGGTTTACTCCTGGCTCTCTACTCAAGAATTACTCCTGGCAGTGCTCAGGGGACCATATGGGATGCCGGGGATCGAATCTGGGTTTGGCCGCATGCAAGGCAAACACCCTGCCCACTGGACTATCACTCCAGCCTCACATCTAGTAGTATTTTTTGGGGGTAAAGTTTTGGAATTTTCTACATTAGACAATCCTGACAGCTGCAGTAAAGAACAACATCTGCAGTAAAAAATTTTAAAATTTTCTTCCAATTTATGTTTTATAGTTTCATTTCCTTATTATGCTGCTAAGATCTCCCATATGAAGCTGAATGAAGAGATAAGAGCAATGTTATAACTTCCTAATTAAGGAAACAAGCTTTATCACTATTACATGATATCGGAAAGATGAGAGAGGGGACTTAAAGTACAGAGTCATGGTATTCTTAATTTTTACTCAGAGGAAAAAAAATCAACTGGCAGGTTTTGAAATGGAAAAAATAGTATGTAGAAAATTTAGCTCCTGTCATTTGATACAGAAAGGGAGGAATGGAGGACCCAGGAGACCAATTTGTCTAATATAGATGAGGAAACTGGGTTTCCAGACAAAGAGAATGATAAAGCCAAGGCTTGGAGTTCAGATCTCTGCACTCCTTTTCTGTATCTGTTTTATGTATATATTATAAGTATTTATAAATTGATTTTATAAACATATCTATCAATATATATTTACTTATATATTTATATTACATATTAAATATTTATAGATAAATAATATATCTACAATTTATTATTTATATAATATAGTATATATATTTATACATAAATATCTACATTTATATATTATGTATTTGTATTATATTATTTATATATAAACATATTTATAAACAAATATTACATATAATATATATTTTTTAAATTTTATTTAAAGAACCGTGATTTACAAAGTTGATAGTTGAGTTTTAGACATATACTATTTCAAGACCAATCCCATCACCAATGTCAACTTCCTTCTACTAGTGTTCTTGTACTTTATTACTCCCAAGTCTACCGCCCCACCTGCCACCTTGACAGGCACATTACAAATTTTGGTGGCTGCAGTGTAAATCTCATATTTTCAGTGTTGTTGAGTAGGTGTTTTGGATATATAGTTGTACCTCTTTCCCACATCACCACTATAAACAAAACTTGACCCAGACATTACTTTTCTTTCTCATCTTCTTCCTTCTCCCTTGATTTCTTTCCCTCTCTGTCCTTCTCCTTTCTAAACTCTGGGGTCAAGGGTGATTTAGGCATCCCCCCTTCACTGCATTACATTTCCTCATCCAGTCATTTTATATAGCACAGGTAAGTGAGATCATCCACTTAGTGAAGTAAGCCAGAAGTTGCTAGATAAACACAGATCTCTGAACTCTTAATCTCACTCATTTCCTCTGCAAGCTGAATCACTTAGAAGAGGATGGTGTCTCCAAGCCTGTTTGCTGAAGTTTTCATCTTGCATGTGTAGAGCATATTCTTCACTTCTCCCAATTCACCACATCACAGCACATTCCAGTCTTGCTATTTAAGGAGTGGTCCAGTTCTCTGCAGCAACCCCCCCCTTTTTTTTAATAAGAACCACACCTGGCAGTGCTCAGGGGGCTCTGCAATCAGGAATCACTGTTGGTGTTGCTCAGGGGACCATATGAGATGCCAGTGACCAAACCTGGACCTGCTACATGCAAGGCAGACACCCTAACTGCTGTATTATGGCTCCAGACTCGCCATGCAGCAGTTAAGTAGTTACTGATGGATGCTTGGATCCTACAGACATTTTGCCTTATTTGACCTGGGGTATAGATAGGACATGGAGAATTTTAACAACTCCCCATGTGTGCTAAATGACATACTTGTTTCTCAGGCTGTTAGGTACTTAAAACCTTAGGTGGAAACTTGTTATAATCCTCAAGTCAGATATAACTCAGGTGTTTCAGATTTAATAGACACAGGTCCTGCTTTCCCTTCTTAGGTCCACATAAGTATGCAGTGTACATCGCCCTTGGCCTACAGTCTAAGTAGACCTGCAGAGGTCTCACAGGGTAATACCTGCTGCTGGGGAAACAGCCTTTCTGTGCATTGACTTTCAATGACCTTCCAACCGTCATTCCCTCCTGGCCTTTACCTGCAGATGTCTGCCTGCCTGTTCTCACCAGCTGGCAAACAAAATCTCTCACACCATCTGTGCGGAGTTGTCTGGACCAAGAGGGTTTGAACAGAGGACGGACTTTTCTGTGGAGTCAAAGGTGAGCTTTGCAACCCTACTTAGAGCAAAGATTTCCTAGCTAGTTTATCTCAGTCCAGCAACTTCTCATGTGGTGCCTTTAAAGAGGTGTAGAATTGTTAGTTGAGTCCAATATCCTTGACTAATCTGTCTTTAAGAAAAATACCAATATAGCAAAAAAAATGTAGAAGGAGCCATTTACATACCAATGGGGCATACATATCTTATTTAATGAATATACTTATGATATTTTACCTTGATTTCTCTAGCCTTTTTATTGACGGTAATAAGAACTACTCCACAACCAGAGATTTTAAAGCTAACAAATTAAAACCATCCCTGAAGTGGAGAGAGCTCTTCTAATTTGAAGCATTCCTTCTGATTCTGTTTTCAAGATCTGTAAACACCATATGTTGAGTGGACAGTATTAGAGAGTTCTGGCTTAAACCATGGTCTGTTTTTCTTTTCTTTTTTATCCCCTGAGAGTGACTTAATTGATTCAAAAGACAAAAGACCAAGGACATTACAAGAGAAACAGAAATCTAATACTAACAGTTCATGTGCATATGGAATTACTTATTTTATCATAAAAAATGTGCACTTCACACAGCAAATAGCCTAAGTGATTCTTTTTACCATCATATTGTTCAGTTGATGTAAAGAGTTCTTACAACCTTCCCAGTCTGGAAAGATGTGCAGTAAATTAAATATATAAAGAGGTCTTTTACCTTGGCACATTAGCAATTACAATTGGACCAAGAACAAGTTTTGTGGGTAAGAAACTTGGGAAACATTTACAGACACCCAGCTTCACAAATTAACGTATTTTATTTTCTGTGTAAATTTACCTTTATTTCTGTGAAAAAAGGGTAAATTTAAAGCAAAAAATTAGGGGCTCTGAGTTTGATCACAGTATCCCATGCTTGAAAAGCACGCGCTTCAACGCCAAGTCATATCCCCACCCAAAATGTCAACTTTTATGATGATGAACCCCAATAAAAATAAAAGTTTTTCAGGAAATTGCTATCTAAATCTGGCTCTTTCCCTCTCTTCCTGATCCCTCCACACATCTAGAGATCTATATATTGTTGAAAAGGATGACTTTGGGTGATGAGTGAGAAAAGGCTAACATTTGTGTAAGATGCTTATCACGTTGATGCCACCATCTTTGTGAGTTCAAGAGCTTATTGTGCTACAATTCAAAGAACGAGGTTGCCAACCATATGTGTTTTTTAAAGAGATAAATATCACTGACAGAAAGCACATGCTTCATTCAACTTATAATACATAGCACAGTATTTTCTCTTCCCTGGTACACCTGGCTGTGCTGCTAGCCCTATCCATTTACTGACAATAGATTACACCTGTTAGCTGTAATATTCAGTAAAATTCATCGTCTAGTAAAATCACCTTTGTCAAGAGCCAAGTCACAGACAACTACTCACCAGCAGCAAAGACCACACCTGTGGAATCCATGAATAAAGATGAAAGTCTAAGGAAGATCCCTAAAATGTAGTTCAGGCAAGAAACAGTCCTTCATAATATCACTCAGGAAAATGCATGTGCCTGCAACCATATGATTTCACAGCATGTAGTGCTGTGTACACAGCATTCAGAAGTACCGTTAGACACAAGTGCTGGAATTGGTAAGGATGAAAATCTAATATATTCATCACCCCCTTTCTCTAAAACCAAAGAGAGTACACCTCCTTTCTTGTGGGATTAGGGCAAATAATTTAGACGGGATGAAATATGGGTTGAAAAGAAGATAAAGAGAATATTTCTCTCTGCTTTTGCCCTGAGACCAGATAAACAACCAAAGTGAACTCTATTTCTTTTACACTGGATTCTTTCCAAGTCATGTAGTAACTAATAATAAGTAACAGTTTGAACACTTCTATTGCATTAAACAATTTTCTAAGCACTTTATATGAATTAACCACATGACATTGCTCTTATTATCTATTGTCTCCCTTTTCCCAAGGAGTAAGGTAAGGATAACAGGTTAAGAAAGTGGGCGCGCCGGGGCCCGCGCGCACCGTGACTCAAAAAAAAAAGTGGTGTAGAAAGTAAGTGGTCATTTTGTGAAAAACTCCAAGGTCAGACATCATTATTTTATGATCTTATTATGAAGACTGACCCTGGTTTCTCCAAGATGTGTCTTCATTATCGGGATTTAATAGGGTTACCTCTGAGGAAGAACTTTGTGCATATCATCTAATCCCAACAATACTCTGAGAAAAGTTCTATTTTACAGATGTGGCTGTGAGGCAGAGTGAGGTCAGTGAGGCATGCTGAGGCACAATGATCTGCTCAGGGGAGCACTCTGCTCAGGGGAGAACTCTGCTCAGGGGAGCACTCTGCTCAGGGAGCTCACTGCTCAGGGGGAGCACTCTGCTCAGGGAGCACTCGCTCGGGAGCTCACTGCTCAGGGAGCACCGCTCAGGGGAGCACTCTGCTCAGGGGAGCACTCTGCATGTCTCTGGAACTGGAGCTCAATCCTTACAGGTTGAACAGGTATGTGCCCCACTTAATTTTTTTTTTTTTTTAATTTTAAGCTTACACCCAAGGTACTAAAACAATTCGGACCAGCAAAGACAATATCTCTGTGATGTTCTGATTGCACCATCCTCTGACTTTTTTTTTTTCTTGGCAGGGGTCACTCCTGGTAATGCTCAGTTTTGACTGGTGTCTGCACTCAGGGATCATTCCTGGAGGAGCTTTGGGGAGCATATGGGATGCTGCAGATTGAAATTGTGCTGGCTCCATGCAAGGCCATACCATACCTCACTCCAGTACCTCCCTACTTTGGTTTTGACATTATCATCTGCACCTCTGTCATAGAGGAATTCACACATGCACAATTGACTATCTCAGCTCCAACTTTCCTAGAGTCCAGAACATGGTAGGCTGTGTTTTCAGTCCACACAATTATTATAATTTAGAATTAAGAAAAATATGTGGTATTTGTAGCTATATTTGACTTTGTCATAAGAGACTGATGCAAAGCAAATATGTAAAATATCAGAGTATAGATCAGCATGATATTTAAATACCTAAAGTTTCAGTTTGACCAGGTGCATTTTAAGGCAAGCTATCTTTTTGTTCAATATGAATTTCATACTGAAGAAGCAAAATTAGAATATATTTTCCTGAGAGACTGTTTAAACCACATAGCTTGCAATAGAACATTATAAATTTACTCAGGCCCTTTCAGATATTGAGCTGAATATATCAGATATAAAATATGTGCATAGAACTTTAACCTGCACATGGTTATGATAGCTGGTCCCTGTGGAATTTCTCTTCCCATTATATAATGACCGTAAATGCTTTGAGAGGCAGTGAAAGAAGAAACATTCCTTTCAATATCTCCAAATGACAAAAAGGTAGACATCTTTCGGTTGATGAAAACTATAGTCAAAATAACCATTTAAGGGTACATAAAAAGAAATCACTGAGCACAGTACAATTGAACCAAACCAGGCCCTGAGACTCTTTGGCAGAGAGAGTCCAGATATAGCTCAGATGGATCTAGAAAGAGGTCAGCACCATAGATTTTTAAAATTAGGGATACAGTCTTTTGTAAGAGGTAAGGGAAAAAAAGTCTTCTTGGCTCTTGTCCACTTGGAAAGTCTTTATCAGAGAATGCGAGGAGTTTCCTGTTGATAATAGTCTGTTGTATAGATTTGATCCTTTAATTTTGGACTCCATTTTTTCTTTCTTGTCTGCTGTGAATACTTAAAACAGCAATACGGGCTGGAGTGATAGTAGAGTGAGTATAGTACTTGCCTTGCATGCAGCCAACACAGATTCCATTCCTGGCACCAGGCTCCATATTTGGTCCCTTGAGTCACACCAGGAATGATCCTTAAGCGCCGAGTCAGAAATAAGCCCCTGAGCACTGTCAGATGTGCCCCTAACACCTTCCCCCCCAAAATGCAATGAGATTATCAATGCTTTCACAAATCCATTTGCAAGCCCTACAAAAGGGGATGTAAAGTTTTCACTAATATGTGTGTATATTATATAATTTATATGATAATTTTTGTTATATAGTTGTCATTGCTCAATTTATAAGAGCCAAATTTAGATGTTTGTGTTTACTAGTTACAGCAATAAAGGCTGCATTGCTTAGGAGAATATCAGGTTTGTGGTAGGGTAAAAGAAAAAAAAAGGAATCCTTTATTAATTTCAAAACAACAATGAACTATCATCTCATAGCACCGAGACTGGCACACATCTAAAAGAGCAAGAACAACCATTGCTGGTGTGAATGTGAGAAGATAGGCACTCACATCCACTGTTGGTGGGAGTGTCGACTGGTCTAGCCCTTTTTGGAAAACAGTATGGGCATTCCTCCACAAACTAGATATTGAGCTCCCATTTGACCCAGCCATACCTCTCCTGGAGACCTAAACATACACAGAAGAAACACTATCTGCATTTCGATATTCATTGCAGAACTACTCACAATAGCCAGAATCTGGAAACAACCTGAATGTCCAAGAACAGAGGACCGGCTAAAGAAACTATACTTTATCTACACAATGGAATACTATGAAGCTGTCAGAAAAATAAAGTCATGAAATTTACCTGCGAATGGATGGACATGGAGACTATCATGCTGAGTGAAATTAGTCAGAACGAAAAGGACAGATATAGAATCACTGCATTCATCAGTGGGATAAAATATATACCAGTATTCTGCTAATTGTTGGAAATGGTAATGCAGACTTAGAACTGAACATTGGATGTATGCAAAGGAATTTGCATGACAATCCCTAAATGTCTGTAGGGCAAGTCACAATGTGTAATAGAAGGGAGAGAGAGAGAGAGAGAGAGAGAGAGAGAGAGAGAGAGAGAGAGAGAGAGAGCACAAGAGTGAGAGAGAGCGAGAAGAAAAGGAAAAGTGCCTGTGATAGATGCAGGCTGGGGGGGAGAGGGGAGAGAATTTGGGGACATTGGTGGTGGGAGTAATGCACTGGTGGAGGCACGGGTGCTGGAACACTGTATGACTGAAACCCAATCGTGAACATCTTTGTAATTGTATATCTCATGGCCGTATAATCAAAAAATAAAATAAAAAGATTTCTAGCAATATTCTGATGGAGAATAGAGTCAAGCTATTCATCCTGCTCAAGATGAGAGCAGGAACCATTGTTCTAAAAAAACTAGAGGCACGTAACTCAGGAGATATACTAGAATAGTGGAGAGAAATTTAAACAGAGGAATTATAGAGAACATTATATAGAGGAATTATGAACAGGAATTAAAGCTTCTCACCTGAGACCACTGCAAATTTACTTTATCTATTCCAGGTCTCTCAAAGACAAGGCGTATCTCTGTGGGCTTCTTCCAAAAAATCTAAGCTGTGAATTAATTGCTGTTAATAATAGCTCCTCCTCTTCCGCCACTTCCTCTTCTGTCTCTTCTCCTCCTCCTTCTTCTATAACAAGAGTGATTGAGATCATGTCTTAAAAAACACATGATCCATAACTGAGTACAATGAGTAAATAGGTCAAAGTAACTAGAGTTATTAATGAAAGGAAAATTAGTGCCACACCATTAATATCACTATTACAGTAGTCTGAATTACTGTCTATAGGTAGGCCAAGGTTTTAAGCAGAAAACATTTTGGGTTCACTTAAACTTTTCAGTGTAAGAGTGATTGAGATCCCAAATTCCAATTTTAAAGAGCATGACCATGTCAGTCTATTTAGAGGATTTTTAAATGAAGCATTTCAAATTACTTATGGGACATATAAAATAGTTCTGATAAAATATGAATTAGATAACTTAATTCATTTGGCTCCCTTATAAAATTCAGATCTATATGAATGGGGGAAAATTCAGCCATAGGTAATGGAATAATTTAATTCGTTAGAAAGAATGAACAGATAGTTGCCAATATAATATTGGAAAACACCTGTTCAAAAGGATTATTTTGGTTTTAGAATAGTTGTTTTTAAGTCACTTTTTTCTTATATAAAATTTGTGATTAAGTCCAATCATGAACAAAGCATTATGAATATTCCTTTAAAACATTAGCAAAGTAGTTACTTTTGTAATCCCTTGTTCCCAAATAGTCATTCTAAATATGTTGGTAAGTGAAAGGATAATCATTTTTTTAGTCTGTGATCCTGGTCCTGCAGAAAGTGACTCAGAAAACTACCCTGAGATGTGTTATAACTACCATTTAGAACCCTTGTATGGGAGAGTAAGAATAATGTTGTACAATTTAACTCATACAATGTAGTCTCTTTAAAAAATATTACTGAATAAGATTTTTTAAATCAAAAGTTAATGTTAACTTCTTTCTTTTACTATCTTAACGTTTCTTAATCTTTGAGCAATAAATTGCATAAGCTAGATTGAACTTGGGACATTTAAAGGAAAATTAAGCTGAATTACATATGTTCTCTTTCTTGAATAGTGAATGGTCTTCATTTTCTGTTGGTTGAAATGGTTATTGCTGTTTCAGATATGGTTGTAATACTTTCACAAAAATATTCCAAGTATAAAGTGCTGAGGACTAGTTTCTTGTTTCCTATAGTAGAGGTTGTCTCTTATTTCATAATTTATCTTTAGTTTCATAAGCAATATGTTCCTTGAACTTGATCCCAAAGGAAATTGCAATTATTTTATGAGTTTTCAATGAGCTGATTTTAATCCAAATATGGTGTCTCAGAAAAAAATTTCTTCATGTTAAATATGTTGAGGTAGATCAACTCTTTGCCTTTCAGCAACTGTTTGGCAAAGGTCCTCACATTCCAAATCTCCACAGAGCCATCTCAAAGAGATGAACAGGGCTTACACATGATTTGTCTTTAGGGATATAAGAGCCTGACTTTCAACAGGCCAAAAATCTAACTGAGGGATGATGTCTTTAAAGCATGTGTCAGAAGACCCTTCAAAAAAGAGAAATGAAACATAAAAATCTCTAGTACATCTGGGAAATGCTATACTCAACTGTACTTTCCATATGGTGAGTGAAAGAACAAATTATTTCATGGATTTACATATTTTATGGATGTATTTTATCTATTCAATACTTCCAAAGGAGGTTTAAATAATGAATAGTTTTATAAAAATATTATAGGCTATCAGAAATAGCAATGCCTATTAATCATATGTCACTTTTGAGGATATCCTTTACAAAGAACAACATGGTTTTCTGTACCTTTCTTAAAAAAAGTCATTTGTCAACCCCCCCCCCCCCCCCCCCCCCCCCCCCCCCCCCCCCCCCCCCCCCCCCCCCCCCCCCCCCCCCCCCCCCCCCCCCCCCCCCCCCCCCCCCCCCCCCCTTTCCCCCCCCCCCCCCCCCCCCCCCCCCCCCCCCCCCCCCCCCCCCCCCCCCCCCCCCCCCCCCCCCCCCCCCCCCCCCCCCCCCCCCCCCCTCCCCCCCCCCCCCCCCCCCCCCCCCCCCCCAACGTTCATGTACCAAGGCCTCTTTAGTAGTTATTCTGTCTCCTAGTTTCTTCTGTGTCCTTGATTCTTCCATAACACAAATGCCCTATTTCTTTAAGATTTTCGTGTTGCTCTAATGTGTACCCAAACCACTGAGTCCCTGTCATCAGAAGAATCTTAAAAGCAACATTACAGATTCAGTGAAGACAGGCTCGGCATGTGTGCCAGTGGGAACACACATCACAGATGCATGCTTAGAAAAACACCTGCACAGAGAAAGGAGCTGGGCTTGCTGAAAGCTTTGAAAGATGAACCTGGTTTTCCAGTGTTTGGCCCTCCAAGGATCCTGCTGTCGGGCACACATACCCTGAGCCAGGCCCCCTCCCTTGCGCCACATCACTGGCATCCTCTAAGCAGAGGAATCAGGAAGGGTGTGAGGTGGTCAGAACAGCTCATATGGGAGGAGAGGAATGTGCCCAAGCCACTCCCTGACAGAGACCTCTGATGGCTCATAACTCCCAGTCATTTCCTCTGTGTAAGGAATTGGCCGGCCTTAGGGTAGGGATTTGGGCTCCTCCTCCCATTCTTCCACCTCCATGTTGGAAGGCATGGCTGCACGCTCCCCAACCACCACAGCCAGCAATCCCGGAAGAGAGACACTCCAGACTCACAGTTGCGCCAGACTCATTGGCACAACTCTGCGGCCCCACGGCAGTCTTAGATAATACTGGAAGTTAGGACAGGTCCTTCCCAGGATCTTTCACATTTGTACACTATATACAGTTCTAGGCAGGTACTAGTTCTAGCCGTGGCCTGTCAGGGGATGCTGCCGGGGTCCCTGACAGTGTCAGGACAGAAGTTCTCTTCTACCTCCGGGGGACGCCGGGGAACAGATGAAAACTCACGAGTCCGGCGCTGTTCCAAAAAGGGTTTTAATAGTACAAAAGCTCTACCACCGCAATCCAATATAATGAAAGAACTCTAGCTCTGGTTAGAACTTAGACCATACAAAAGAGCCTGAGTCTCTCACTAAAAAAGAGAGAGGATCTCACCCAAGAGGAGTCCTACCCAAAAATAGGAGCAAAAAGCCAAGGAGCAAAAAGCTGAGGGGGCCTCAAGTCAGTCCTCTTATATACACCAAAGTAATCCAACAGGGAGGGTCATGTCAACAAAGAACTCTAAACAGAGTGTAGAAGGGCAGTGCCACATCATATTACAGGTATAAACAAAGGTTATGCCAAGGACTAATCCCTTCTACTGGTAGAGAGAGAGAGAGAGAGAGAGAGAGAGAGAGAGAGAGAGAGAGAGCTGGCATAAAGTAATACATCTTCATTTCATGAGCTTCATGTAACCTAGATGGTACCCACAAGGGCCTTTTTATTTATTATCTGGGTGATTCTGAGTATCTTGTTCTCCGTATACTGAAAGGGTCACACTTGCCTGTTAGAGAGCAAACTAGTATGATCCTTCCTATAATCTTCTTATAGCCTCAACGTAGCCAGGGTGTTAGTTCTCCTGGTAAATTCTAACTGTCCCACGCTGGGTGCAGTGGGTATAAAGAGGAGCTGTGCCCAATCTAGAAAACATAGAAGACTTAGTAGATGTATAACAAATCAGAAGTTATTCACAGTCAAGGTGACTTCTGTAACTGCCACACCCTCTAGCAGTGTTTACATAGAAGAGAGGTCTCATTAGAATGAACCTTGGCTTAAGTAGATTAAGCTGTGAGTGGGCAAAACACCAAAGATCCAAGATTAGCTAAATCTGTCATCCAACAGTGGCCTGTCATCACAGTAAGCCTAGAAAGAAGCAGGGGAACCCCCACGCCACAAGGTTAGTCATTCTCAACATTCGGACTCCACAGCTCCTCAGAGCTCCACCTAAGAGAAAAGCCTATCACAGCCCAGCTCATCGAGATCTACCCTGCTGCAGTCTTTTTTAATCCAGCCTAGTCTTTTTTAATCCAGCCCAGGTATGCTGATCCAGAGACAGCCACGGGGGCAGAACTGCTACTAGCTCTCACTGTGCCCAGCCGCTCATGAGGTGCCTGGGAGGGGATGGCAGGTTCTAGCCCTGGCCTGCCACCCCAGCAGAGCCTCACAACAAGTCAGACAACCCCCCACTCCATGAGGGCCTCCATTTTCCACATCCGGACTTCCCCCTCGTCAGAACTCCACCCAGCAGAGTAGCCTATCACACAGCCTGGCTCACGAGGCCGCGGCCACGCGGTTCATCAATAAATGCTGGTTTTAGAGATGACTACAAGAGTATGCTACCCGCATGGCAGAGCCTGGCAAGCTATCCGTGTTTTATTTGATATGCCAGATACCAGTAACAATTATAGACCTCATTCCCATGACCTGATGGAATGGTTTGAGGCTCTTTATGTTTCTGGAGAAAGCAGGTGCCCTTAGGCTCTACTTGCATGAGACAGGTCATATGGAGATGTTACTGATGCCCGCTCGAGCAAATCGATGATGAATGGGAAGACAGTGATACAGTGAGGTTCATCAGTAAAGCTCGAGATGAGAGCTACTGATAGTGTACCACTTACATGGCAAAAGCCTGGCAGGCTACCCATTTTGTATTTTTTTAAAATTTTATTACATCATTTTTAGACATACAATTGCAATATGCTCATGCTTGAGTTTTGGTTCTACAGTGTTCCAACACCCATCCCTCCACCTGAACCCATCTCCCATCACCAATGTCCCCACCTCTCTCCCCTCCTGCACCCCAAGTACTTGGCGGGTTCTGTATATCTTTTCTCTCTTCTCTATCTCTCCCTCCCGCCTACCTTTCCTACACATCGTAGAATGCAGTACATTAAAGGACATAACTGTTTCCACTAGTTTGATGGACTGCGCGGCCTCATGGTTAGCACCTGGACAGCGAAAATGGAGCCTAATGTGGTGGGTGAGTCTCATCCGGCTGCTTCTGGGACCCCACTGAGATGATGGGCCAACACCCAAAACTCATCTGTCCTCTTGGGGGCCTCAGGGTCAGCTGAGCTAGGGAGAGCCGAGTTCCAGTTCCCCAGCTGCATCTGAGGCTCTGCATGCTTTGGCTGGTCGCCCAAGGGCAGTTCCTGGGTGAGGCCACAGGGCTCAGACAAAATGGAGAGGGAAGGGGCGACCCCAGCTCCATCTGACAAATTCCTGGTGTTGCCCACTTCTGGGAGCTGCATACCTGGGCTCAAACTCGTTTTGCTCTGTTAATCTGGTCTTGAGGTCAGTATCCCTCCCAGGTGGGCTCTAATGTGCTGCAGCATCCAGACAGCGAAAATGGCTGCTAATGTGGTGGGTGAGTCTCATCCGACTGCTTCCAGGACCCCCAGAGGTGATGGGCCAACACCCAAAGCCCATCTGTCCTCCTGGGGGCCCCATGGTCAGCTGAGCCAAGGTAGAGCTGAGTTCCAGCTCCCCAGGCTGCGTCTGAGGCTCTGCATGCTATGGCTGGTCATCCCAGTCAGCTCCTGGGTGGGGCACCGGGCTCAAACAAAACGGAGAGGGGAAGGGACAACCCCAGCTCCATCTGATGAATTTCCGGTGAGTCCCACCTCTGGGAGCTGCCCACCTGGGCTCGAACTCGCTGGTCTTGAGGTCAGCGCCACTCCCAGGTGGACTCTGATGTGCTGCAGCGTCTGGACAGCGAAAGTGGTGGCTTATGTGGTGGGCAAGTCTCATCCAGCTGCTTACGGGACCCCCCCAGAGGTGATGGGCCCACTCCCAAAACCAATCTGTCCTCCTGGGGGCCCCATGGTCAGCTAAGGTAGGGGAGAGCCGAGTTCCAGTTCCCCCAGCTGCGTTTGAGGCTTTGTATGCTATGGCTGGTGACCCAGGGCAGCTCCTGGGTGGGGACACAGGGCTCAGACAAAATGGAGAGGGAAGGGCCGACCCCAGCTCCATCTGCCCATGTTGCATTTGATATGCCAAAAACCAGTAACAATTATAGACCTCACTGCCATGACCTGAAGGAATAGTTTGAGACTCTTTGTGTTCCTGGAGCGAGCAGATGCCCTTGGGCTACACTTGCTTGTGACAGGACATATGGGGATGTTACTGGTGCCCGCTCAAGTAAATTGATGAACAATGGGAAGACAAGTGATGCAAGAAGGAGTTGGTCCCTCCTGTCCCTACATCCATATGGAGACTTGTTCTGGGCCTGGGAGCCAAAGGACAGACTGTGAGGAGTTCTGAGACCTTGTTGCTTATGCTGCTATCCTGGCTGCTGCCTCCCTTCCAGTTTAAAGTCAGAGAACACTCAGATGTACCCATGATGCATCCCCAACTCCAGCCACAAGGGATGAGATGTTTTTTGCTTTATACAAATAAAAAAAATCAGGTGAAGCTTCTGCCTCCCATCTCTGAATTAGTTATACCACCTTTTGCTTCCAATTCCTATTACCCATTTATCTTGGGTCCTAAGGAAAGTCCTTCATATTCTCCTGGTTTTGTCCCTGGCATATTGGCTTCATCTTTTACTAGTATTAAGAAATGACGGGTTGAACCATGTAGGAAAAGATGCTTTTTTAAAATAAATGATGCAGTATCATTGAAGCAGGAAACAAATCCAACCTTCGACTGCATATTATGATAAACACAGGATTGTGGGGAAACTCTGGGGCACCCGCACATAATCCAGGATCAGGGTTACGGGTCCCCCTTTCGTCTCAGGGGATCAATGGCTGACAGATGGAGAAAGACGCAAGAATCTGGTGAAGTTTCAAAATGCTTTACTTAACACAGGTTCTGGCATACAAATCAGCAATAGGAAAAACCCTGAACTTAGTGTTCCCGACTGGGCTGTGGCCACATGTAGGCCAAGATAGCTGCCACCACGTGCTAAGGCCCTGCAGAGAGGAACAACGAAGAGGAATGCCAGCAGAAAATGGGGAAAAAAAACGGAAGCAGGCTAATTTTATATCCCTGCAACCCAGACCTCCCACTCCAATGGAAAGCCATCAGGGTCAAATTCCCTCAGTTAATTTCTCCCACAACTTCACCTAGGTCCTTTGAGATGTTAATGTTGTTGAGCCAAGATCTGTCTTGGAAGTTCCCCTGCAGTAAAGGAGAGCTTCTGAGAAGAACCGTATCTCAGGATGTATCTCCAGAATACAAAAGCATGCATCTGTACCAAAGAATTTTCTATAGCCAGTTAAATATTTCTCCAAGCCTTCACAAAAGTCTTGTTTTTACTTCATGGTTGTTCTGTATATCAACCTTTGAGTTATCAGAGAGTCAGTCTTGCTTGCTTGAAGGCAAACAGCATTTCTCTCTGGTCTAATTACTTAGAGATCCAACAGGGCCAGGCAAAATATACTGGTAAGATCGAGTTAGTCCCATGATGATTGTGGCAGTATGAGAGAATATTTATACCAGCCAGTATAGAATACATGGTCAGATGAGCTGCCACATTCAAACTGTCCTCCTCCTATCTACAAAGTGACCTGCAGGAGGCAACTCCAGGTCAGATGCAGAGGCTCTGGGCAGCAGTGTATTGCAACACAGGGTCATATTGAAGAGCTGGAAGACAATCATGCAGGGTAATGCTAGATGCAGGGTAATGCTAGACTAAACAAAGAATGATCTTGCTTGTGTCATAACATTCCATTGTAAGAAAGTAATAAGTGATAGGGACATATATAAAATACTGGTGAAGAGATCAGTACATTTAGGACTGACCTGTTATCAACACATATGCTTTAATGAGTTCTATCAAATCTTCAAAAAATCTTATAACCTATATTCTCTAAGCTCTACCAACATAGCAAAGAAACAGGAATTCCTTCTAAGAGCTTAAGTGAACCAACAGTACCCTAATACTAAAAGCAGATAGACATATTACTAAGAGAAAAAATTGCTAACAGAGAAAATTGATAACCCTAATAAACATTTATGGATATATACTAAAAAATCACAATGAACTAAGTCCCATATGTACACATACACACACAGAGTTATTAGGAGTTAGAGATAGTACAAGTGGGTCAGGTACTTTCCTTGCATGCAGTCAATCTGGGTTCAATTTCAAACATCCCATATAGCCCCACCAGGAGTAATTCCTAAGCACAGCCAGGTATGGTCCAAAAAACATATAAAAATTATAGACAATGCAAAAAGTGCGTTCATTTCAGGGATGTAAGATAGTTCAATGTTTTCTATTTCATTCAATTGATTTCCATTCAGTTAACATAATATACCATATCAACAAAAAAGAAAGATAAAGTTTTTTCATCACATCAATTGATGCAGAGAAAGCTTTGACAAAATTCAATTATCTATTTATATAAAGATTCCCAATAAAAAATGGGTAGAGGAATGTGCCTCAGAGTAATGGTTATTTAAATAAATGCAGTCAATACCATACTCAACAGCGAAAAATTTAAATTGTTTCCTCTGAGATCAGTCCATTTTCTCCTGTATTATTCATTATAGTCTTGGAAGTCCTTGCCATAGCATTTAGGAAAGAAAAAGAAATTAAAGGGATATGAATTGAAAAATAGGAACTTAACTTATCACTATTTGTACATCATATAATATATGTAGGAATCCTTAAATATTTCATTATAAAATCTTAGAAACAATAAATCAATTGCTACCCGCTACAGCAAGGTTGCAGTCTACAAAATCAGTATACAAAAATTGGTCTTATTTCTACATGTGAATGCTGAACTAGGAAAGAAGAAATGAAAAGAACAATCCCATTTAAGCTTTCAAAACAGCAAGTACTTAGGAATCAATTTAACAAATGATGTAAATGGCTTATACCTTGAAAATTATAAGTCACTATTGAAATAAACAGAAGATGCCAGGAAATGGAAATTTAGTCCAAATTAGTGGATTTAAAGAATTACTGTTGTCAAAATGACCATCCTACACAAATTGTACATATTCATGAATTGTACATATTCATGCAATTCTCACTGAAATCATGACATTATTCAAGGATTTAGAAGAAATTCCTCAAAACTATGTATGGAATCATAAAGCTGCCTAAATGGCCATAACTGTTCTTAGAAAAAAAATGATGGGCACTATTGCATTACTGACTTTGTATTGTAATCTAAACCATGTGGTAACTGAAATAAAGATAGATTGTAAGACCAATGAAATTGTATTGGGAGCCCAAAGATAAACCCTAGATTTT
>JAJIBD010011258.1:0-59601 GCA_021461705.1 Cryptotis parvus
TACTCCCTGCAATATATGGCTAACTGGGCTGGGTGGCTCAAGTGAGGGCCCCAAGGATGCAGATGTGTGTGTGGATCCCTGTAGTGCAGGGAACCAGCAGGGCTCAGGGGTTATTCCTGGCCAAGTAATGCTTGAAGACCTTCAGGGGCTAAATCTGGTGTTATTGGGCAGGGCCATGCTCTGTCAGAGCTTGGCATCAAAGCAGAATCAAGAGAATGCAAAATAGACACCTCTGACCCTTGTGCTGTCTCAAAGCCCCTGTACCAAAGTTTGAATAGTTGGCAATGGTTTGTTTAATGTTACACCAGAGATGGCAAAGACTCAGGCTGTCATCTGTCTATGAGCGGTGGCAGACTCAGTCTGTCCATTTCAGCACACACATGGAACCTGTCATGATTTCAGTTGTCCATCTTAGACCAGTGGGAAATGAGTTTGTTCTCTATATCTAGTGCTTAATCTAAAGGTGGGACTGGTTCTAGGGTCTAAGGTGCTGACCAGGGCACCACAGAAATTACAGGTATGAATTTTTTGTTTGGGGATCACTCCTGGTGATAATCTGGGGCTATTCTGACTCTACTCAGAAATGACTCCTGTTGATTTTCAGGGGTTCATATATGGTTCTGGGGATTGAACCCTGCTTGACTGCATGCAAGACAGTGAGTCTTACCTCCTGTACTATCTCTCCGGCTCCATAAGTAAAAACTTTCAGGTTTAGTTGGCTGCACTCAATCCTGCCTCCACTTTTCCCTTCCTGTGTGACCCTGGGAGAGTTACCTAACTTCCTGGGCATCAGTTTCCTTACTGTGGTATGGGTCATTATAATAGTCCTACCTCAAAGAATTATGCAGAAAATTAGAGGTAATAATATGTGTAAAACAGTGCTTATATGATGGTTCCTGCCCAATATAAATGAATAAGGTTTAAACATTATGTAAGTAATAGGTATGATAAAATCTTACAAAACTGGTGAAGGGGGCCGGAGCCATAGTCCAGCGGGTAAGGTGTTTGCCTTGCACGTGGCCTACCCAGGTTCACTTCCGGCATCCTATATGGTTCCCCAAGCACTGCCAGGAATAATTCCTGAGTGCAGAGTCAGGAGCAACCTCTGAGACCCTGAGTGTTCCTGGGTGCGACCCAAAAAGCAAAACACAAACAAAAACTGGTGAAGGAAGAATTTTTTGGTCAAGATGCTTTTGTGGCACCTTTTTTCCCCCAAGGTGATAAATATTTACTCTGGCCATGACTATGAATCTATCCCACTTCTAAATATGTTCATTTACTCAAAGACAGTATAAGGGTCTATTGCGTGTTGGGCACGTGACCATAGTGTGGGGATAATAGTCAACAATCAGAATCTACTGTGTAGAGGGGTAACAAGTTCAAAGGTCTTTAGAATATTAATAATCACCATCATTGAAATTCTCAGAAGGTCTCTGGGAACAGTCTGTGCAAGTGGTCTTGTGTTGATGGTGCCAAATCAGGGTGGGAGAATTCCCAAGCCCACTGATCCTGCTGGTCTCTGAGCAGGACTATAGGTAGTGGATCCGTAGGGGGAAACGTTGATACTTGTTCTCTCTGCTGACATGCTGAAGCTTCTATGCATTCAGTCACTCCACTGACTGTTCAGGCTTTTCCCACCCGGTGAAGTTGGGGTGAGAGAAATGAAGACAGAAGAGGAGTCTGGAACTTTCAGTAACAGCAAAGCAAGGAGACTAAACCTTTTCTTTTAAAAGGGAAGAAACTTTAAAAGACTTGGAAAAGTATTTGGGTCCATCCTGTTTTCTGCCTCAAGATCCAATAAGCCTCTCTGAAAGCCTTTTAGGGCAACAGGGTGGCATCTGGGCAGGGCACTCATATGCTATGGGGGAGGATGTTGGTACCATGACCCATCCTGTCCCCTCACTGGTCTCTTACAGCAAGCAGCTGTTGTGTGACGTGATGATCGTGGCAGAAGATGTCGAGATCGAAGCCCACCGTGTGGTCCTGGCAGCCTGCAGCCCTTACTTCTGTGCGATGTTCACAGGTATGGTGTGGGGAGGACAATACCCGCAGTTCTGGGGTTTCAGCCTCACAGGGGAAGCCCTGAGGTGATGGTATGAGTTTAGGGGGTTGTTTGAGCTGCAGAACCCAGCACAGGGGGCCAGATACCATGCTTTGCACCAAGGAGGATTTCATGGGGCTCTGTCTCTGCTGGGGCCGGTTAGGTAAGCAGAGGGAGGTGGCATCACACAGTCCATTCATTGTCCAACTCCACATGCCTCCTAAGCATGGGTGGGGAAGGTGTTAGAAATGTAGTTGCTGGGCTCATCCCCAGGCCTCCACACCTCCTGTTTGACAGATGGGGAGCTGGGAGACTGAGAGCAGGGAAGGACTTGCCTACAGTTACATGAGGATTGTGTGGGATGTGGCTTCCTGGCGTGTGGCCCAGGGCTGTACTACTGGCTCACACTTGTCCTTTGTTAGCCTCCTCCCACCAGGGGTGTGGGCCTCCTCCAGCCTCTGCAGGACTGTGGGAGAGACTGGAGAGAAGAAGGCAGGAATGTTCACCACCTGCCACAGTGTCATGTCATTGCCGTCGTTCCAGGGAGTTTCTATATTCCGGGGAATGACACATGATCTTGTCCAACTATTCATGTTACCTCTGAGACTGTATTCCCCAATGTTCCTGGACTGAGCTGCCTGTGTGCACTTCCTCACAGCACCTCTCAGGCGCTGGGTACCCAAAGCTTGGTGGTGGGGGTGTCTGCCTCTCAGTCTGCAGCATCGAGCCCAGACTCTCCTCCTAAAGGAAGACCCTCCCCACCCTGCCCCAGGACCACCTTGCCACAGTCCCCACTGAGTCTCTTCCTGTTCTATACTTGGCTTTTAAAATAGTATTTATAGCTTTCTGAAAGTCATGTTTTTTACTCTCTTTGACTAGCATATATGCACTTCATGAGCCACTTGAATTTGTTTAATATTCAGGGCTCCTGGAATATCAGAGGACTCAAATTTGGGGGTGACCATGGGGGCTGGGCCACATCGAGCGTGCTCAAGGGTTGTTCCTGTCTCTGTCCTGGCATGACCACTTGTGGTGCTAGGATCAAACCAAGACCTGCCACATATAAGACAAACTCCTTCCCTCCAGCACTTCCTCTCCAGCCCGACTCAGTATTTTATATTTTTATATTTATTTTTACAGTAGTATTAATGTTTATAGTAAGAGTGTTCAAAGTTTTATATCACCACCACAGTGTGCCAGAGACCCTTTCACCACTGTCCTTATGTTACTTCTGATCCCCCGCCCCCCACCTTCCCTCTATCTGTGTCCTATTTTGGTAACCTCAGTTTTGTTGTCTGAGTCCAAGACCTTATTTTCATTAGCTGTTAACTGTGCGCTTGCTTTGTTTCCTTATATACCACATATGAGTGAGATCATCCAGTATATTTCCTCCTCCCACTGGCTTCTTTCTCTTAACACCAGGCCCTCTAGTTCCATCTAACTTGTAATAAGAGGTAGGATTTTTTTCCAGTTTACTTTTTAAAAGTTGAATCACTGTGCAATAGATCATTACAAAGCTGTTTATGATTGGGTTTCAGTCAAGAAGGAAATCAACAAGGTGGAAGCCCAAAAACAATCCAAAAGATCAATGAAACCAAGAGTTGGTTCTTTAAAAAAAATAAATTAGATCGACAAACCACTTGCAAGACTCACAAGGAAAGGTAGAGAGAGAACCCTAATAAATTGAATTAGAAATGAGAGGGGGAACATCATAACAAAAATAACAGAAATTCAAAAGATCATCAGAGATTACTTTGAGAGTCTGTATGCTACAAAACAAGAGAACCTAGAGGAAATATACAGTTTCCTTGATTCCTACAAACTTCCAAGGCTAAACCAAGAAGAATTGGAATAACTCAACAAGTTTATCACTCCTGAGGAAATTGAAATGGTAATTAAAAGTCTTCCCAAATATAAAAGTCCAGGTCCAGATGGATTCACTAGTGAATTCCTCATACAGTGTTCTAATACCCATCCCTCTATCAGTGCAGATTCCTAACACCAACGTGCCTGTTTCCCTCACCCCCAACCTCTACAGCAGGCACTTTTCCTCTTCCTCCTCCTCCTCCTTCTCCTCCTCCTCCTCCTCCTCCTCCTCTTCCTCCTCCTCCTCCCTCCTCCTCCTCCTCCTCCTCTTCTTCTTCTTCTTCTTCTTCTTCTTCTTCTTCTTCTTCCTCCTCTTCTTTCTCCTCCTTCTCCTCTCCTCCTTCTTTTTTATTCTTTTTCCTCTCATTCTCTCTCCACTCTCTCCACCCTCTCCGCTCTCTCACTTTAAGTGGTAGGATTTTATTTTTTCTTATAGGTAGTAAGTATGTTGTATGTATATACCACAATTTCTTTTCCACTCATCTCTCCTCAGACATTAAATAGTGCTGCAGTGTGAACACAGGTACGAATACATCATTTTCAATGGATGCTTTCATATCCCTGGAATAAAAAATAACAAGAAGTGGAATCATTGGGTTATGTGGAAGTACTATTTTTGTATTTTGGATTGTGGGGCTCTTCTAGTGGTTCTCAGGGGGTCCTGTTGCCCATTCTTGGGTATCCTCAGCCAACTGGGCCTGATGGCTTAATGCTAGGGCCCAAAGATGAATAGCTGCAATCACCAGGGCCACCCTGAGAATGCTTAGGAGTCATTAGGGCCATGCCTGGATGTGCTCAGGGGCTTCCAGGGCTATACTGTGTGATGCTTTGGGACATGGGTAGTGCCAGAGGCCAAACCAGTACTGTGCACATGTGTGCCATAGCCCTGTGTTTCTTCTGTTTTCAATTTTTTTTCAGTTTAATTAATTACTTTTATTTTTATTTAATATTTCATCATTCAACACAAATCCCAACACCAGTATGTTCCTGCCACCAAAGACACTCATTTCCCACTGCCCCCCATCCCCATGCCTGCTCCCTCAGCTGAAACCAATTATATTGACCATTGCAGCCCATATATGACAATGGTATTGATACAGCCACAACTTTATTTTTCTGGTTTGTTATGGGAAAATCTGTTCTATTTCTGTTCTTGCATTGACCACCTGAATTTCTAGAATGTAGTTGGTTTCTACTAGCTTGAGATATTGTGTGGCTGCTTTGTGGCCCCACGCCACAAGGAGGGCCAGTAGCAGCTCTGCCCCATGTGTCTGTGTCTCTGGATCATGGCTGACAGCCCAGAAGCAGTTTGTGGGTGGGTCTACCAGTTCTCCCAGACGGGAACAGAGGTAGGGGGAAAGGAACCCCAGCTCCATCTCCATGGAAGCCGCCAAGACCTGCATACCTGGACTTGAAATTGGCTTCTCTATAGGGTGGTGGCTCTGATGAGCTGTGGAGTCTGGATGTTGAAAATAGCTGCCATTATGGTGCAGGGGTTCCTCTGGCTTCTTCTGAGGCTCTATTGGGGTGGCGGGCCAGGTCCAGAACCCACCCTCCCTCCTGGATGCCTCATGATCAACCAAGCATAGGGAGAGCCTATAGCAGCTCTGCTCCATGTGTTTGTGTCTCTGGATAATGGCCGACAGCTCGGGAGCAGTTCATGGGTGGGCCCACTGTGCCTCCCAGATGGGACAGAGGTGGGGAAAGGGACCCCAGCAACATCTCCATGGAAGCCTGGTGACTTTACCACGAAGACCTGCATACCTGGGCTTGAAATTGGCTTCTCAATCTGCTTTCAAATTTTGAAGAAGTCTTCATACTGCTTTCCACACTGAACTAGTTTACAGTCCCACCAACAGTGGATGAAAGTTTCTTTTCACTACATCTCTACAAGCACTTATTGCCTTCAGGGCTTTGATATATGCCGTTCTCACTGTATGCTGATATCTCATTCTTGTTTCTCTTTTCCTCATTTTGTTTTGATTTGCATTTCTCTGATAACATGAGATGATGAGCACTTTTTCATATGCCTGTTGGCCATTTGTATGTCTTCTTGAAGAAATGTTTCCTCTGTTTCCTCTGTGAGGAAATGGAGTCACTCTGTTTTTTTTTTTGAGGGGGTGTTGTTTGCTTACATTGTTGTTTTCTCCTAGATTCTCTGTCAAATTAACTGTTCATGTATGTATCTGAGGGGTTATTTATGGGGTCTCATTTTTCATTCCTGACTGCTCAGGGATTAATTCTGGTGCTGCTCAGGGCATACACAGTGCCACAGAATAAATTTAAGTCTGCCGTGTAAAGGCAAGTGCCGTATCTACTGTGTATCCCTCGGACCTGAGCTTTCAGTTCAGTTCTGCACTGGTTGTTCCGATAGTCTGTTTTTTTTTTTTATCTCAGTGTAATATTGCTTTGTTTACTGTTGCTTTACAGTACAGGGTAATATCAGGAATGCAGAACTTCCCTCGAAGAATGCCATTGGAATTTTGATAGGGATTGCATTGACCAATTCTTTGGCTGTGTTGATCATTTACTTTTCTAAGTCAAGAACATGTGATGTTTTTCCCCCATTTACTGTGTCCTCTTCCATTTCTTTCAGTAGTGACTTAAAGTTTTAAATGAACATAAATCTTTCTACCTCTGTTGATTCCAGGGTGCTTGATGTTTTTGCACACAATTTTTTAAAGACTAAGAAAGTTTTATTTAAAAAGGATGAGGTAATTGAAGGCCAACGTGAAGAGTTAGATTGTGGCTTCAAAGTTTCTTGATGTCCTGCAAGAGTTGAATTTTCTTTTTAGGTGCCTTGTACTCTTTTCAAACCTCTAACTTCAGACCAGAGTTTAGTGGAAATAAATGGTCTGTAGTTACCCTGGAATCACTCGCCCCCAGACAGTGCTGTCTGAAATAAGTCAGTAGTAATGTTCACTTGAGGCAATGCAAGTTCTCCCTGGACACAATTTTAAGTATTTACTCCCCCCCCTCATCCCCTTCTTTTATAGTTCACTGTTTGCTTATAGGAATGCAAAAGATTTTTGTGTGTGGATTTTGTAGCCTGCTACTTTGCTTTATTGTTTGTAAGATTTTTTGGAGCTTGGTGTCTATTTATATTATGTCATCTGCAAGCAGTAGTAATTTGATAACTTCTTTTCCAGTTTGAATTCCTTTAATTTCTTTTCCTGGCCTAATTTCTATGGCTGGTACTGCCTCAGCTATTTTTAATTAGTTAATTAATGTCATATACATTTAAATCAAATGAATAAGATGCCCCAGAAAGTTTGTGAGATTTGGACACTTGGGAACCATGTCTCATTATTGTTGAATACTCAGTCCCCAACCTTGGGGCTTGTTTTTTGACCATGATGAATAAGCAAAGGTTGAAAGAAGGAGTGTGGGTTTGCTAAAAATGGGTGCCTAGAGGAACATTTTGAAGAACAGATTCTTACCCTTTTCCTAATGTAGAATAGAGCCTGAACCACTCTTACCAGGGGAGATTAGAATTTGTGTTTTAGGAATTCCTCACATGTTCCTCCTTTGGCTCACCATGGGAAAAGGCTGGTCTTTATTTGGAGCTGTACATTGGCTACGAGGATTCAGCCTCTCTGATCTCGCTTTGAGCCTTGGGCCAGGAATTTCACAACAAATCATGGAAAACTAACATGTTTCACTACCAGGAAATTTTGAGTCACTTACTCTTTGGCGACATCAAACACTAGTGGTAAAATCTCCCCCACCCCAACCCCTTTACCCATCCCTGTTTTAAAATAATTTATCTTGTCTACAGTAGATGTTTAATTTCAATGAATAGTTCTGCCTGACAGTCTTCATGCGTGTGGTTTGGAAAATTCAGAGTTGAGACAGAATCTTTGGAATTGCTGTGAGTTACGTGTTGCTGCTACTTGCAAATAAGTTTGCTTATGTTGTAGCAGAAATGCATATACAAAATGAAGGCAATTTTAACAATGGAGGGGAAAGATGCTGAGGGAAGATGTGTTGAATTCTAGGACTTGGAGGAAAGAGAGGATGAAGAGAAGAAAGCAGTTTGATTAATGAGCACCTCCAACCTCCCACTGAATCTGATCAACTCCCAATTTTACGTCCTTCTATTCATCTGTCTATCCACTATTCTATCCCAATACTTTACAAGTATGCTTTGTGCAGGAAAAATATCAGAACATTTGGGCAAGCAAAAAAAAATTCATGTTACACATATGATTAGGATTTACAGCCTATGAGAATTGTTTTCTTTGATGGCTTTCTCAAAAGCAGCTGAGTGTCTTGGGGGCTTCTTCTAACAGTGCTTGGCCAACCAGATGGTTCAGTGCTTGGGCTCAAGGATGCAGCACTGCTCGGACCCTACGGTGTGGAAGCAGCCGGACTGCTCTTGGTGGTGCTTGAGGGCTGTGTGCCACACGTGTTTAGGATTGAACTTGGGTCAGCAAGGTATGTACCCATCACCCGTGAGCTTTTTTCTCAGCCTTGATCTTTCCAGATTTTATAGTCACATAGAGGAAAATATACATATAAAGGATTTTTTTTAAACAGAAGTGAACTCATTATCTATCCCCACGGTTCAATAGTCTCTTTTGATGTAGACTTACAAAAGGTTGCTGTTCATCTTCCTAGAATGTTCTCTGTTTCTGCCTCTCTACCTGCCTAATTCTTCCTCTTTCATCACTGATAAGCAAACTGGAGGAAGGCTCTCCCAAATCCTCCTGATACACATCTTTGCCATTTACTCTCTGGGACCCTATATTTCTCTTTAGTATTACTGCTTTTCTCATACTCAGCATCTAATTTTTTTGGTCAGTCATAAGATTTATGAGGATAAGACATTTTTATTGTTGTTTGTGGAATTTTGGTCTGGGGTCCACACCTATTAGTGCTCATGGTCTAGTTTCTTCTCAGTTTGGGAGTCATTTCTGGTTTGGTACTTAGGGAAGCATGTGGTACCATGGATCAAACTGGGACTGATTCCTGGTTCACTCCAGCCCTTTGAGCTCTCTCTTCAGCCCTTACTTATTTGTGATTGTTCCTTTTTCGGTCAGCCTGGTTCTTCTCAGGCGCCATTCCTATACAGTGCTCATGCGTTGCTCCCAATACTGCTTGGCGGGCCATGTGGTGCCAGGCCCCCTACATGCAAAGTATTGCTCCAACCTTTGAACTGTATCTCTCCAGTCCTAAGTTCATATTTTATTGGTGACAGCCACTTACAGGAGTGTGAATGCATATATGTTTTGGGCAATCCATGTTCCCACATAGTGACCCCCATCGAAGTGCCAGCATTCCTCTTATCCCAGTCCACCAGGCCCTGTTAGCCCCGCAACTGCCCTCTTTGGTTACTTGATTTCTATGGTCAGAGTCTAGGGGTTTGTTTTCATTGGACAATTTCCAAAGGACTCTTGCCACTTAACTTACTGCTTTGTCCTAACTTGGGTGGTCTTCTGTGTAGTAGGTATTCAAGGAGAAAATGCTTAATTGAACTTAACAATATATTGGAAAATGTTTTATTTCAATAAACTTATATCCACAACTTTAATAGCTTTGTAAGATATTCAAAGATATTCAAAGCTATTTAAAATTGTGGATAAGTTTTTTTATCTTGGGGGTGGAGAGGGCACCTATGGTGATGCTCAGGGGTTATTCCTGGCTGTGCACTCAGGTATCATTCCTGGTGGTACTTGGGGAACCATATGGGATGCTGGGGACTGAAGGCAAGTGTCCTGCCCACTCTGCTATCTCTCTGACTCAATGGAAGTCACTTTTCTTTGCTTAATCCCTCACACCGCTCTTTTCCCCCTTTTAGGCACTGTGATTCGCAATACTGTTATTGAAAGGGGATCATGCATATCACTCTGCCTCTTTTCAGCACTCAGTTCTTTTCCAGAGTCGTTACTGCCCAGAACAGTTGGTGATTTCATTCTGGTTCTTTGGGGAGATGTGCCAGTCTCCCCCTCGCTTTCCCCCTTCTTGTTCATAGGTTCTTTTGCAGAATGACAGGGTGGGGTTTATATGAGGTATACTAAAGTGGAGTCAGTGGTTTTCTACACCTCCAGTCTCCTGGAGACTAAAATATTTTCCATTTTACCCCTCAAGTTGCGCCACCTCCCACCTGCTCCCCTTTGTCGGTTGCCCCCCCACCCCGCCTCCCAAAGTGAGCTCAGTTGTGTACACGACATGCTTGCTAGGAGCCTGGATATCTGACCTGGTCATTCGTACCTGATAGAAATGTTGGATTGCCTGTTCTTCTGGGATCTTTATGGTTCTTGGATACTTCTGGGCTCAAGGACCTCAGGTGGAGTCTGAGAAACAAATTTAAGATCTAGTTCCTCAGCACAGATCACTCTAATCTCTGCCTGATTTACTACATCAGTCTTCTGACAGGGTAACCTGCCCCCTACTTAATTCCTTCCCCCAACCTATTCCATCTCCACACTGTAGCTGCAGTGATATTTCCAGCATATAAAATCATATGTATCCCTCACCTGCTTAAAATCTGCTCTCAAATAAACATAAACGAATTACTCTGACCTGGCTTGGACAATGCTGATACCTGAAGCCCTGTCTTCCTATTCTTTCCTGTGTGTGTCATGTGCTCATGTGTGTGCTAAGGAGTTACCCTTGGTTCATTGCTCAGAGTTGCTCCTTGCTTTGATTGGGGACCATACAGTTCTGTGGACTGAACTCTAACCTTTCTGCAGGCAAAGCCTGTGCTCCATCCCTTTGAACTGTTTTTTTCAGTCCTAAAGTCAATTTTTATTTTCCTGAATAGGTTATATTCTTTCTACCTCCAAGTCTTTATATACATTGCGATGGAGAGCTAGTATAGCAGGTAGTCAACCCAGGTTCAATTACTGCACCTCCTGATTTCCAGAGCCTCACCACAAGTAACCCCTGAACACAGGGAGCCAAGAATAAGCCTTGAGTGTGTCTAGGTATGGCCACAAAACTCCACTGCCCACAGCAAAACACTATTCTCTTTTCTTGGAGTACACTTCCTTTATACTCACTTCTTTTCCCAATAACTAGGACTCTTCCAGATCTCATTTTGTTCAGTGGTTCTTTTTTTTTAAAGATACAAGGTGAACTTTATTAAGGATAAAAACATGTTCAGTGGTTCTTACCAGCGAATCACTGTGAGCGAGCCATTGTGAATGAATCTGATGAAAGCATTAGACATTATCCACAGATATCAAGTATAGTCATCATTGTACACACAGCTTCAGGGACAAGAATCCTGAAGGCTTAAGAACCTTACTTTGAGCTCACCTTTCTAGCAGATACATGTTTACTTTCTGCTGTACATCACTGATTTACTTTATCTACTAAATTGAGCTCTCATGGGAGTAGGACCATGGTTTATTCATTGTCCTGTGTAGAGAACAGAGCTTGATACCTTTTTTGATGAATGAATGAACTAGTGAATGAATGAATGAATGAATATCTGATCATGAGTGGATTGTGTTCTGTTCAGAGGAACAGGACTTGCATATTAACAAATGACATACATGTGCAACTGATGGACATTCTCCAAATGATCAGAGTCTGAGGTGTCTGGGCTAGGTGACTTGGCTTCTGGTCCTAGGTGATCAGGACTCATGTTTTACCTTCTAGAAAAGTTGTGTCAAAGTAGTAGGGGTGAGTAATGGACTAAGAATTACCTAGTTGGAAAGATATTACAATGGATTATCCTTCCGTTGAAGATGCTTTACATGTCAGAAGCCTGGTTCTGATCTGTGGCGACATAGTCTCCCAAGCACTGTATAGAACGGTCTGAGCCCTGAGTTGGAAGTAGCCTAAACACTGACAGATGTGGTCCCAAAACAAAATAACAATAACAAAGGATGGTAAGGTCTGTGATGGGGTTTCCCCTTCTGAAATTACTGGAGTGCCTATAATTATGGAATATTGAGAGAATTTCTATTCTTTTTACCTCTTCAGCAAAACTTTTGTTTGTTTTGTGCCACACTTGGCAGTGCACATCTATGCGTGTGCACTGCATTCATAGATTCTCTTGGAGTCTATGCTCAGGCATTCTCCTGAGAGTTGACCGTGTTTGAACTGGGGTGAACCGCATGCAAGGCAAGAGTTTCAATCCCTGTATTATCTCTTCAGCCCCTTCAACAGATCATTTTGTTTGTTTTGGGGTCATACCAGTAGTGCTCAGGACTTACTCCTGCTTTTGTGCTGAGGGATCACTTGTGGTGTTATTCAGGGCTTGTGGTCAGGGATCATTTCTGGTGGTACTCAGGGGACCATATGAGGTAACCGGGATCAATCAGACAAGGGGTAGCTGTATACAAGGCCAGTGCTATCTGTGATATATCTAAGGCCCAATTAATATTTTTAACTGTTTGCTGCATGTCACATACTTTGGGGGTATTTGGCAAACCCTCTTGGCTTTACTTGGTAGATAATAATTATTGAAAGAATTTGAACCAAAACCTTATATGACAATTAATTTTTTGGCAGGGGGTAGAGGTGGAGGGTTTGCCCATACCCTGTGGTACTTGAGTATCATATACGGTGCCATATTGAACTATGGTTACAGGTATGCAAGTCAAGTGCGTTGACCCCTATTTTATCTCTCTGGCATGTGGGAATACTTAATCATGATTGTTAGTTAGGCCTACATTTAAATTATATCATTAATAAGAAGTATATAATTAATAATAATAATATAACTTAATGTAAAGATTTGTTAAAATATCAAACCCAGATCTGCTGCATGCAAGGCAAATGCCCTACCCACTGTACTATTACCTTGGCCCTTGTTTGCTTTCTTTTTAAAATTTGCTATAGGGGGTGATACACAGCCATTCTAAGGGCTACTCCTGGTGGGTTCTGGGGCTAGAAGACCTCAGAGGCCTCAGGAGCCACATGTGGTAGTACTATGGGATCATGTGAAATAGGGGATCCAACCAAGAGCCTCACACATGCCAGACATGTACTCTGCCAATTGAAGTATGTTTCTTGGAATAAATGAGAGATGGACAGGGTGAGGTGGGAGGGGATAGCATGGGAAGAGAGGGGGCAAAGAAGGAGAGAAAGAGAGGGAGAGAGAGAGGAGAGAGAGATCCATTCTCATTTCCTTCACCTCTTCATCCTACCCGTGACTGTGTGAGAGCTCTTCCAGGTCTCAAAAGAGGGATCAGTATGAGGGCTCACTCATCTGCCAAATGTTGCAGTGAAGGTGCCTGTAGGGGTTGAACTGGTTTCTGTTTTCCTCCCTGTTCAGAGCCATTTGCGACGTGCCCGTGTGCGGGTGGGTGTGGTGCATTACTGGAAGAATGCTGTGTGGCCATGCAGCTTGAAGGTGGGCGTCACAGCCCACATGGTGTACTGGGCTTTGTTTTCTTCACTTAGAATACAAATTCCACAGAAGAAACATCCATCTAGGATGTGTTTTCACACTCACATAAGGGCTTCTGAATTCCTGGTTACTGCAGTAGATTGTCCTTTATTTTAATCTACAAAGACACATGTAGATTTTTTCTTCAGAAGTAGCAGCCACTTGTGTGTGTGTGTGTGTGTGTGTGCATACATGTGTGTGTAAGTGTTTATGGATGTGTGTAGAGGGGCTCCTGAGGTCTTCTTTGGGGACCCAAGGACCCATTCTGGTGAGTTTCAGCCAGCTGCACTGAATAGTTCAATGTTTGGGTCCAGCAATGCAATGAGTCTTAAGCCCAGTGGGACTGGGACCATCTGGACTGTATTCAGTGGTGTTCAGAGTCATGCAGTGCTGGGGACTGACACGAGAGCTCATGCATGTAAGTCATGTGCTTTCGCCCTTTGCGTCGTCCCCCAGCCCCATCAGTAGCCTGACTCACAGTGGTCCTGTGCACTGTCTGTGGTGGGCTTGCTGAAGGAAAGGGTCTCAGGAACCTGTGGCTGTTGCCCTCCCCACAGTCCTCATCCTCACTTTCTTGGATTATTATCAAGGATCCCGGTCTCTTTGCCTCTGATCCAGCTGCTGCCTTATACCCAAAATTTCATTCTCAGAGACCCATGTGTGATGTCATTCCCCATTTCAAACCTTTTCCTGGTGCTACCCTTAGGATCAAGTTCAAACTCACTTGCTTGACTCACAGGGCCCTATGAGTCTGGGCCCCTGACTCTCTCTCAGTTTCCTTTTCCTCAGTGTACCAGCCATCCACAGCTCTCTTCATCCCCAGATGCCCCCTTTCTCTCTCCCAGATTACTAATTGGTTTAGTGTCAGCACCCCCTCCACCTTACAATCCCCCCACCTCCCGGCCCCCCCCCCCCCCCTCTCCTTCCCTTTCTCTCTCTTCCTTTCCTGTTTTTTGTGACATAGTTTTTCACATCCAGCTCATCCTTCCTAGCATTTGCTGGAACAACATGAGCATTATTCTTTTTTTTTAAATTTTTTATTATACCACCGAGCATTATTCTTTAATACTCAGTTCAGTTGTAACCTCCGACTCGAAAGCCTTCCTTCTCCTCTGGGGTTTGTCACTAGACTTCTGTGTTCTTGGGATTTGGTATAAGCTTAGCCATTGTAAGTCATACCCGCTCACCTGGGAGTCAGATGCAGCCCTGCTCTCCCAAGGATGTGACAGAATTAACTCACTTATTCATCTGGGCCTCTGTTTCTTGATCTATAAAATGGGAGCACTATTGGGAAACCTGTTTAATTGTGAAATAAATTTATCAACAAACTAAATTTTTTAGTTGTGAAAACAAATTAGAGAGATATATTCAATTATTTTAAGGTACTTGCATATATCTTTGCTTCACTCTTATCACATATAATTTTATATAGCTTCCCTACTAGATCAAAGGGTGCCTTGAGGACAGGAGTATATCTTGTCCATTTTTCGTACACTGTATAGAAGTTGACAGTAAGTATTGGATGGATGACTTACTACTCACAGATTTGCCTCCAAAATGGAAATGGGCAATGGAGGGAAGCAGGGAATGCTGGAAATTGGTCTTGTATGCCATTACCAACCCAGCATTGCTGGGACTTTCATGGCAGCTGACTGATCCTCTGCGGGAACATGCTGAGGCATCCCGCACAAAATCGGGGAGAAGGGTCGGGAATCCCCTTCTGTCTCAGGGGATTGGCAGCCGGCGGCTGGGGAAAGACCCCAAGAATCTGGCGAAGTTTCAAAATGCTTTACTTAACATAGGTTCTGGCATACAAATCAGCAATAGGAAAAAACCTGAACTTAGGGTTCCTGGTTGGATTGTGGCCACATGTAGGCCAAGATGGCTGCCACCATGTGTCAAGGCCCTGCAGAGAGGAGACAGCAAAGAGGTGCCAGAAGAAAGGGAAAAAGGGAGAGAGAGAGAGAGAGAGAGAGAGAGAGAGAGAGAGAGAGAGAGAGATGAGAGAGAGAGAGAGAGAGAGAGAGAGAGAGAGAGAGGCGCTAATTTTATATCCCTGAAACCCAGACCTCCCACTTCAACAGAAAATCATTAGGGTCAAATTCCCTCAGGTAATTTCTCCCAGGACCTCACCTAGGTCCTTTGAGATGTTATTGTTTCGAGCTAAGATTTGCCTTGGATGTGACTCTGGAGGGTAGAGTGTAGGGATGGCTTCTGAGATGAACTGTATATCAGAATACAAAGGCATGCATTCGTACCAAAGAATATTCTATAGCCAGTTAAGTATTTCTCCAAGCCTTCACAAAAGTCTTCATGGTTGTTCTTTATATCAGCCTTTGAGTATCAGAGCCATGCTTGCTTGCTTGGAGGCAAATAGCATTTCTCTCTGGCCTAATTACTTAGAGATGCAACATGGCCAGGCAGATATACCGGTAAGATCTAGCTAGTCCTACGATGATTGTGGCAGCATGAGGAGAATATTTATACCAGCCAGTATAGAATACATGGTCAGATGAGCTGCCACATTCAAACTGTCCTCCTCCTATCTACAAAGTGGCCTGCAGGAGGCAACTCCAGACCAGATGCAGAGGCTCTGGGCAGCACTGTACTGCAACAATCCTCTTTTTGTGTCTGAATCCTTTTCTGCTAAACCCTAGAGCAGTCAGTACCTTCATGTTGTTAGGGCAGGACAGAAGACCATGGGCAAGTTCATGGCCCTTTTGTTTTTGTTTGGAACTGCAGGTGACATGTCTGAGAGTAAAGCAAAGAAGATTGAAATCAAGGATGTGGATGGGCAGACTCTGGAGTAAACTAATCGACTACATCTATACGGCCGAGATCGAGGTGACGGAAGAGAATGTACAGGTAAAACTCAGCCCTAGCCTCTAGCTCATGTCTCACATACTCTGGCATGTAACTCTCATGGAAACTTAGCTCCTAATAGAAGATCTAGAAAGGTTGGGCATCTTCCCCAGGAAAGCCAGTAAGTGAGTGAATAACTCCAACTCATGTCTCTTTGACCATAGTTTGCATACTCTGAACCTCTAAATCCTCATGGCTGTGAAAGGGCTTGGGCCTTGGGGCAGATGTGAAATAATTTTTCCAATTATTTTTGTTTCACATCTATAGTGAAGGAAGAACTGGAGGCCCAGTGATCCCACATCTCCTAGTCACTGTCCCATCTCAAATTGTGTATTCTAGTGAGACTGGCCATATTGGCTCTTATTTCCGTGCTACTCTGTGGACTGCCTCTAAGTATGTGGAGGTACCAAGCACCATACCTGAGATTTAGGAAGATGTGACTGGGGCAATGCGGTCTGAACCGCTTTCTCCTTTCCTACAGCTTGTGGGCTAACCACTGGTGCAGCATATGCTACTTCTTGTTCTTTAGGACCTTAGTACTTAGGGGAATAGGAATTACCTGTGATGTGCAACTTTTTTTCCTTCTCTTTTCTGAAAGTAAGATCTCAGCTTGTAATTTGTGGCGTAGACACCAACATAACTGTTTGCCATGTCTAGAACACTACTACTTCTTTCTAAATTTTTTTGGATATTACTGTAGTTGACATAACATTGCTATAATAGTTAACATTTATGATTATTGCACCTTCCGTCAAGATCCTTATGTTTACTTCTAGTGTATCTCTTTTGTCCCCCCCACCCCCCCCCACATATCCACCTCTAGACCTCTCACTGCTGGATAATCTCATTTTTTTTTTTTTTTTTTGCTTTTTTGGGTCACACCCGGCGATGCTCAGGGGTTACTCCTGGCTCTGTGCTCAGGAATTACTCCTGGCGGTGCCCGGGGACCATATGGGATGCCGGGGATCGAACCCGGGCCGGCATGGGCCAGCCGCGTGCAAGGCAAACGCCCTACCCGCTGGGCTATCGCTCCGGCCCCATGGATAATCTCATTTTTATAACCAACCTTGTTTTGTTTCTTTCTATACCGATGAGTGAAATATGGAATATTTCTTCTGACTTATTTAACTCACCACAGTGCCCTCTGGTCTTATCCAAGTTGCAGCAGCTGCAAGATTTCATCTTTCCTTTCAGCTGTGCCACATTCTATTGCGTACAAATCACAACCCCCTTTTCTAGGATGCCCCAGATATCTGGGAGACCACCTTGATCATTAAGTTTTCTTTCCACTCATTTCAAAGGTTGGAGTCTCTTCTGTTTGGGTCACCTGTGAGACAGCAAGATTGTAAGAGTGAGCAGTGGTGAGCTGTTGTCTGCTTTGAGGAGTCTGCTTCTGGGGGTGAAGATGGTTGCTCGGTTGGATAAGACAAGAAGCAGTGTCTGTGCACACATTGGGTCAAGCCCTGTGACAGTCTGGCAGCTCACACTTGGATGTCCCCTCAGTATATCTCACTTTGATGCCACATGAACCAGACTATATCACCAAATATAACCAATAGTTGACTAAATTAGCTTGGTAAATAGAAAAACTGCCATATGACTAAAAATTAATTTACTTATTGATAGAATCAACATGTATTTTGTATTTATTAAAAGAAAGTAGGATTTATTAATAAAGCCACCAGCTAGTATAAAGCACAGTGCCAGCATCCTTGTGTTAAAGGAGAGAAATGTGGTGTTCACTCAGAGAGAATAGCCAGGGATCGGAGTTTTGCTGAGGGCCTCCAGGGAGTGGGAGTTAGATTGGTGTGAGTTTACCCATAAGGAGTCAAAGTTCATGCAGGTCGAGGGGCTGCAGCACACTGCATTGGGGTCCGCAGAACCTGCACCAGGGAGAGAGTCTGCTTTTGTCTCTGTTCCCAGGACTTACTCTTAGGTTGTATAATTTCTGCAGTGACCCAGTCTAATCCTCCTTCTGCCCTTTAAAATCAAGGTCTGTTTTGTACACAGTCAAGTACAGAGCCATTTGACTTCTTTTTTAGCCAGAGTGGAACAGTGCAGTGGTTACATTTTAGATCTAGTAGAAGAATTTCAGTAGCCGAATGACTCTTTGGCAGTGATGGTAATAGTAAGTGCAAACTAGTAATATAAAATGAGGGTAAAGCGCATGGGTTGAAAAAAATTTCAATTGGATGATGATTATCATATTTAAATTCATAGGTGCTTTCCTTTGTTTTGGGGCTACACCTGGTGTTTATTGCTTATCCCTGACTTTGAGCTCAGGGGCTATACCTGGTGCTCAGAGCTTATTCGTAGCTCTGAGCTCAGCTTATTTATATACCTGATGATCAGAGCTTCTTCCTGACTCTGAGGTTAGGGATCACTCCTGGCAGGACTTGGGGATCATATAGGTGCTGGGATGGAACCCAGTTCATCTGCATCCAAGGCAAGCACCCTACCCATGGTACTATTGCTTTGGTTCCTAAATTCATAGGTGCTTTTATGAGTTGTAGAGAGATCTACAATAAAAACTATAACCTTGGTAACTAATGAAAAATGCTAGATGTCTACTTTGGTTGTATTGCTTGTTTGTTTGCTTTTTGCTGGACATCAAGCCCAGGTCAGCGTGCAAAAGCAAAATGTGCTACTTTGCTTTACTATTGCTCTGGCCCCACAAGGAGATCTATTAACAATGATTTTCCTTTGTTTTCTCCAATGAAACTATGGGATTGGTCAGGGGGAAAAGCCAGAGAAGGATGGAGCAAAAGTCTGGTGGTGAGCTTGAGGCCTTGGGCCTTCCTGTGAGCCTTAGGGATAGACCAGAGACAGTATGATTAAAGAGGATGGAGCTGTGCCCTTCATCTCCTCCCGTGACAGGCCTTTTGGAGAGACTGAGTTGCCCTTCCAAGGAGTTGGGGGTGGCAATACTTGGCACATGAGTGATCAGAATCTTGGTTTCAGCTCATAATAATTAATAAAAATAAAAATGGAAGGATTGGATCTGGCCTGCATGAGGAGGTTGTGTGGCCAATATCCTGTAAAGAGCAGGATGAAAGTATTGAACTGATGTAAGAATCTTCTTTTTACATCAGTTCAATACTTTGATCCTGCTCTTACTCATGTAAGAATCTTCTTCTTACATCATCAGTTCAGTACTTTGATCCTGCTATTTCCTGCTATATCCTGCTATATCGGTTATGTGACAAATACTGATGTTGACCACTCTAACAAACCAGGTTTGTACAACATGCCTGAGGCTATATCAGTTTAATTTTCATTTTACTCTTGAGGAATCTGAGATGAGGGAAGTCAAGCAATGTATTCTCAGTTACAGGACTGATAAGTGGGGAAGTCCAAATGCCGCGTGTCACTTTTCATTCATCATGGTACTAGTTCTCTAGCAATTTGTTCATCTCTTCACCTCTCCCCCTCCCGCCTTCTCTGTTTCCTCTTCCTCTCTCTCCGCACAGCATCCTGGGCCTGGCTCTGGCTGGCAGCGGAGGCCCACCATGTGTGGCTGGGGCAGAGGCCCAGCAGCCCGGCTGAGATTCCGGGAGTGGGAGCTTTCTGCAGCAGGGCATTTCCTTTTGTTTTTGTGAAAGGAAACAAATGCTGTGACGGGATATCCTCTGCTGTGTTTTCATGCTATCCAAAGGGAGAGGAAAAATAAAGCCAGGCCCTCACAGGCCCCCTTTCTTTCCTTTAGCTGGAAGGAGTTAAGAAACGCTTTGCTGAGGGCTGCTTCGAGGCTTGTTTTTCAAATATCCTCACAGTGAGGTGGCGGAGAGGAGGGGAAGCTTTGCTGCCTACAGTATCTCCCATCCTTGGGTTCGATCCCGGCATCCCATGTGGTCCCCCAGAGCACCACCAGGAGAGGGTTCCCGCCTCCCCTGATCACAGCCTCCTCTCAAAGGTCCTCTAAAGGTCGGGCTTTAGAGGCCAGGACTAGTGAGCTGGGCCTTTGCTTGGTAATCTTGTTACTGCTGCTGTTGGGGTGAGCTGAGTTGCAGCCGGACGAGAGGGGGGGGGGAAATCCTCTCCAGGCCCTTGTTGAATCACAGAGGGAAGCAAGACAGCTACCTTAGGGAGGTTTTGCCCTTTTACTTTAAGGTCTGTGGGGGATTTCTTCTTGTTCTTATCATTCCCACCTCCTCCCATAGTCTCCCAGGATCTGTCCCCGAGGCTCAGCGCTTGAGCAGCGGGTTGTTTCCCAGCCCTCCGCACTCATTTGCTTGGACTTCGCTTCCCACCTTCCTGTCTGAAGCAGGTGGTGGGCAGAAAAAGGGCCTTTGACTCATTCCTGATCGCAGTGGGAGATCAAAGGGGGAGGGAGTCATTAGAGAAACCACCGGCCGCTTTCATTTTAGGAAGGGAGCTCGGAACTCTTTGAGGTAGGAGTTGACACGAACAGAATGGGGTGTGGAGAGGTGGGCAGTTTTGCCTTCTAAGTGGGCTCTGTGAATGGTAGGGAGATTGATGGAAGTACCTAGGGTGTGGAGTTCTCTCCAGAGGGGTTTTTACAAACTCAAAGTGCAAGATGTATGTTTAGGAAGTATTTATTGCTTCATTTCTCTGGGTGGTTGTTATATGCTTGAGAAACTAGACCACAGGATTCCAGCGTGGCTGTGGTGAGACGTGGTTTTTTGTGTGTGTGTGTGTGTGTGTGTGTGTGTGTGTGTGTGTGTGTGTGTGTGTGTGTGTGTGTGTGTGTGTGTGTGTGTGTGTGTGTGTGTGTGTGTGTGTGTGTGTGTGATGTAGGCACCCTCTTTGCCAAGGTTCTTGGCTGTGGCCCTGCTCCCACCTGGCTCCCTGGGGACTTGCCAGTGTGTACTGGACAGCGCTTCCCTTAATCCTCTTCTACAGGCTCCCTCAGGCAACCATGTGTTGTTCCTGGTCCCCCATTGGGGGAGCAACAATCCAGTTTTCCAGGAGTGAGGAGGCTTCCTGAGCCAGGACTTGAAGTGCTAGAGTGGACAGTGCCAGCAAGGTTGGTCAGCCTGTGTTCCTCTTGGGTGTGTAGCTGGGAGTGGTCGGTGGGGTGTCATGGAGGTTATTTGGAACACAGCCTTCCATTCCTGGTATGTGTTCAGTGTGATGGTTAATGGTTCTGCAGTTAACTAGCAGGGAGAGACTAATCTGTTCCTGGCATCTGTTCAGCCAGTCTGAGCAAGCTCACAGGTTAATTGAGTTTTGCTGTTAATGGCCACTTAGTGGAGACCGAGGCTCTTGGTGGGGCTGAGCTCAGGTTTGATTTGGAACTCGGCTGGGTTCACTCACAGTCTCAAACTCTTGGCAGCCAGTGATTTTCCTTCCTTGGAATTACTAAGTAGCTGTGAAAATACCAAGGACATGGTGCTAATTTACTGCAGTCCTGTTGTGGACATAAGGCTAGTGGAGGAGAGATGGTGGTGGAGAAAGCAAGAAGAAACGCTTTCTAGAACTGAGCTGCAATGAGGGGAAAGTTAATGCCTGTAGCTAGGAGAATGTTCCTTATTGAGAGCAGATGTCTAGCTCTGGAGCCTGACTGCTTACTGGGGGCTTGGGTACACGTACCAATGGTCTGCGGCAATGATGGAGGTTGACCAGCCTGCCCCCCCAAGTTTGGTGTTCTGGGAAGCTGTCTGCTGGGCTGACAGGAATGGCCACTTAACCATGTGGAGGGGCGGGACCGGAGGATGGCTGTGGGCAGTGTTTGACCTGAGCTTATGGAAGTGAAGGCAGCAAGGTTGAGGGCTGAGGGCTGTTTCAGAAGCTCAGTGTCCAGAATGTAAATTACTTTATTATTATTATTATTATTATTGTTATTATTATTATTAATTATTATTATTATTTTAGTAGTTCCCTGAATCAAGAAAACCAGGGCATGCTCAGCCCAGGTCCTCTTGGGCAAACAGTATGATTGGAACAGGTGGAGCCCGGCTGCCCAGACGCTCTGAATGCAAGAGGACAGAGACCCAGGACATTGGGTTGTTTGGAGGTGAAATAGATGGTGGGGGCTACTCAGCTTTAAAACTTTTCCACTCAGGATTTTAGCCCCCTACATTTCTTTTGGGAAAGTGTTGAGGGAGGTGGAACTGGGCCTTGACCTCATGGTGAGGGTGGCACAGGGCACAGGCGTCAGCAGCTGCAGGGAAAGTCTGGGGAACCTCCACTGGGGCTGGCACAGAGCGCCCATCTGGCCTGCTGGAGCCAGTTTTCTCTGGCTTTTCAGAAAAACATTTGTGCCTATTTCTGCCTTCCAAAATAGAGTAAATACTCATGTGTCTTGTGACCTTTTTCAAAGGAGACTCAGCTCTTCTCTCGCTGAGAATGTACCCAAAGTGTTCTTTCTCTGTACCTGTTGCCAGGTGTGGTCGCCAGAGCACCTCAGGACTGGCAGGTGGCTCTCCTGTGCCAGTAGATTCTGAATTCTGTAAGCAGCACAGGCCTGCCCGTCTGGATGACCAGTGAGTCGCAGAGCCCATGGCCATCACTTGGGGCTCAGCGTACTATGTGCAGGAGCCGGTCAGTGGGAATTCAGCTAAGGGCCTTTCTGAGAAGGGCAGCAGTGCCAGCCTCGGCTCTCAGGCATATCTGTACCTCACAGTCACATCAGAGACCTTCTCAGTTTGGGCCACACACCATTTCTGTGTTATTTGAACCTTTGGAGGTCCTATTAGAATTTTCTAGATGATTTCTAGATGATGTGAGGCCCACTCAGAAAACTAGTGACTGTTGGTCTGGCTACCATAACAAAGTACTGCAGCTGGGTTGGGGACGCAATTGATGCGAAGGGATGGACGCGCATGCTCTGTGGGAAGGAGTCCCAGGCTTGATCCCGGCATCACATGATCCCAAGCACCACTGAGACTAACCCTCAAGTCTGATTCCACAGCACCTTTGGGTACAAACCCAAACCTCAAACTTACTGGCAAGGAGGCAGTGCCCCCATGCAACCTCCCCTTACCTGTGTAAACATGGACCTGCTGCAGCTGGTCGGTGCAGGTGTGCATGTCAGCAAAGGCGGGAGGCCCAGGCAGTTGGTGGGGTGCAGCTGGGACTGCAGGAAGTCACAGTGGTCTTGCCGAACATCCATGAGCTGCAGCAAGCTGGCGGCAGGGGTTGGAGCTGGAACCTCCCCTGGGCCCAGCCATGAAATGTGACCCCATTTTCAGGCACTGGGGAGCACTGCAGAGACACTGTATGGGGCAGGTGCATTGGCAGGGTGCTGTGGAGACCCTGCCAAAACAACCCCCAAAAACAGCACAATGTGGGGGCTCAAGGAGGCTTCATGAGTTTTCCCCACTCGTAGCTCCTCCTTTTCAGAGAAATGTTTAATACCACACTGGCTCTGTCGGTGCATAATATAGGTACATAAATCAAACTTTCACTGATAGCAAGTCATGAAGAATTAAAAAATTTTTTTTTATTATACCACAGTGAAACATACAATTCTAAAGGTGTTCATAATTGGTTCTTGGTAATACAGTATTCCAGCACCCATCCCTCCACCAGCGCCCCATTCCCACCACCAGTGTACCCACACCCCAGGCTGCCTCAATAGCAGGTACCCCCTTTTCTCTCTCTCTCTCTCTCTCTCTTTCTCTCTCTCTGTATATCTCTGCATCTCTCTCCTATTACACATTGTGGCTAGCCCTGCAGATATTTAGGACTATCATTTAAGTCTCTTTGTGTATATTCAAATGCTGGAGATCAGAGGTGACTACAAGAGTATGCCACCCGTACGACAGAGCCTGGCAAGCTACCCGTGTCGTATTTGATATGCCAAATACCAGTAACAATTACAGACCTCATTTCCATGACCTGATGGAATGGTTTGAGGCTCTTTTATGTTACTGGAGCAAGCAGGTGCCCTTGAGCTCTACTAGCATGAGACAGGACATATGGAGATGTTACTGGTGCTGGCTCGAGCAAATTGATGATGAACAGGAAGACAGTGATACAGTGATAGTGTATATTCAATGGTGAGTTCTAGTCTGACATTACCATTTCCCACACTTAGTAAAACACTGTTATATATTTATATCCCATTAATGAATACAATCATTCTATATCTGTCTTTTTCCTAAATCATGAAGAAATTTAATGCAAATTAAAAAAATATTTCAACCCTACCCTCTCCCCCCAAATTGGCGCTTTGACCCACAGTTGAAGCAGCTAGGGGATAGACCCCAGAAGTGAATTTTCTCATCATTTGGAAGTTCCAAATACCAGATCCACGTTGCGGCGGACTCGGTGTCTAGTGAGAGCTCTTAACCCCCACCAGGGTTGCCCTCTCCCCGGGTCCTCGCCTGGCAGACATCCTTGCTGTCTCTTCCCCTTCTAGTAAAAGTGCCAGCCATAGGGTCAGCACCCACCCCCTTTGACCTCATGTAACTTCATTAACTTCTCATGTGTCCAGTCTCAAATAAGTTATATTGGGGGTTGGGGTTCAACATATAATTTTGGAGGAGGAGAGGGGTGCAGATCCTAACAGTTCCTAAGGATCTTGTTTCTCAAAGTCAGCTGCTGGGGCCAGCTGTTAAAAATGACATCTGCAGTCCCTAGGACAGGTGGCTCAGGGGCTCAGGTGCTTGCCTTGTATGCCACTGACCCCGCTGCCATATCGCGAACCTCTGAGCACCTCTAGGATGTGCAGCTGTGGGCTCTGAGCATATAAAGGAGCAGTGTGGGGGCCCATAAGGTGGAAAGGAGTGGGGTTGGGGCTGGAGTCTCCCCATGGGCCCAGCCGGAAATGTGACCCTGTTTTCAGGCTCTGGGAGCATGGGGTAGAAAGGCATTGACAGGGTGGTGTGGAGAGGTGAGGGCTGTGTCTATAGAGGCGTTTCAGATGCCGTGTTTTCACCTCCTTCTCCAGGTGCTGCTTCCTGCTGCCAGCTTGCTACAGCTCATGGATGTTCGGCAAAACTGCTGTGATTTCTTGCAGTCCCAGCTACACCCCACCAACTGTCTGGGCATCCGCGCCTTTGCTGACGTGCACACCTGCACCGACCTTCTGCAGCAGGCCAATGCTTATGCAGGTAAGTGGAGGTTGCACTGGCCACTGCCTCCTCGCCAGCGGACTTAATCACCGGGTCTGTGTGCACTTCTCCAAGATGATGGGGATGGCGCTGTGCTCTGCAGCACTTATAATTTAGTCGGGGAGACGAGACACAGGTGCAAAGGGAATTAACAGGAGAGACGTTCAGCTCGTTGCTAAGTGAAAGGTGATTAATTGGCAGATGGGTCATCCAGACAGTAATTTTCACAGGCGAGATCTGAGACGACTCTGTAGGGGAAGAGAAACTGAGCTGTGTCTTGAAATAAAATCTTTCCTCTTGTTTAAGAATTGCTGTTTGGATCAAAGTGAACATGATTTATTTATTTCATTTCTTAAAAACAATGTTGCTGTTTTGTAAGAGTGTAACTGTTTATAAAAGTTTTAGGGGTGCACCGTAGCATCACTCTAGTCCTACAACCAAAGGATCCTCCCCTGGCTCTTGGGACCCTCAGTTCTGTCATCAGTTGAAAGATTTTTTTTTCCTTTGGACATTGTTCCCTTGCTTTATATTCACTTCTTTCTTCTGACTTGTCTCATTCAACACGGCACACTCCAGTTCTGATTATATTATAACAAGGTACAATATTTGCTTCTTTCTTTTCTCTTTATGGATTTTGGGCAACACCTGGGCTTTGCCCTTGTGGTGTCAGGGATAGAGTGTCCTGCATGCAGATGCCCGTATCTTTTTTTTTTAATTTTTTTAAAAATTTTATTTTTACAATTACAAAGATATACAATTAAAAAGTTCATATTTTGGTTTTGGTCATACAGTGTTCCAGCACCCATCCCGCCACCAGTGCCCATCTCCCACCACCAACTTCCCCAGTTCCCTCCCCCCCCCCCAGCCCTCCTCCATGGCAGGTTCTTTATTTCTTTCCATTTCTCTCTCTTTCTCTTTTTCCTTCCCTTCCAGACTATGGATTACAGAACATACATTAAAGGGTTGTCAAATCTTTTTTGCCTCTATTTAATGCTCAGTTCTAGGTTGGCATTAGTACCCTTGACAATTGTTAGTACACTGTTCCATTTTCTGTCTTACCTAGCCTCTGACTCCCCATACGTTTGTGATAATTTCCACCTTTGACAAGACCTCCTGATATATGTTTCACTTGACCTTGGATATTGGTACCATAATATGTACATATATATTTATGTTATGCAGATAAATGCAGTCATTCTGTATCTGTCTCTCTCTCTGGCTAATTTCGCTCAACATAATCTTCTCCATGTCCATCCATTTATAGGCAAATTTTATAACTTCATTTTTCCTAACAGCTGCATAGTATTCCATTGTGTAGATGTACCAAAGCTTCTTTATCCAGTCATCGATTTTCGGGCACTCTGGTTGCCTCCAGATTCTGGCTATTGTGAATAATGCTGCTATGAACATAAAAGTAGGGATGGTGTTTCCGCTGCGTATTTTTGGTTTCCCAGAGTAGATTCCCAGGAGTGGTATGGCTGGGTCAAATGGGAGTTCAATTTCTAGTCTTTGGAGGAAAGTCCATATTGTTTTCCAGAAAGGCTGTACCAGCCGGCATTCCCACCAACAATGGATGAGTGTCCCCTTTTCCCCACATCCACGCCAGCACTTGTTGTTCTTGCTCTTTTGAATATGTGCCAGTCTCTGTGGTGTAAAGTGGTATCTCATTGTTGTTTTTGATTTGCATCTCTCTGATGATTAGTGATGATGAGCATTTTTTCATATGTTTTTTGGCCATTCGAATTTCTTCCTTGCTGAAGTTTCTGTTCATTTCTTCTCCCCATTTTTTGATGGGGTTGTTTGTTTTCTTCTTGTAAAGTTCTACCAGTGCCTGATATATCCTGGATATTAACCCCTTATCAGATGGGTATTGGGTGAATATTCTTTCCCATTCTGTGGACTGCTTTTTGTATCTTAGTCACTGTTTCTTTTGAGGTGCAGAAGCTTTTTAGTTTCATGTAGTCCCATATGTTTATCTTTTCTTCTAGTTGCTTTGTTAGTGATGTTTCACCTTTGAAGATGCCTTTAGCTTCAATGTCGTGGAGGGTTTTTCCTATATTTTCTTCAATGTACTTTATGGATTCAAGTCTGATATTGAGATCTTTAATCCATTTTGATCTGATTTTTGTGCATGGTGTTAGACACAGGTCCAAATTCATTTTTTTACATGTCGCTGCCCAGTTTTCCCAACACCACTTGTTGAAGAGGCTTTCTTTACTCCATTTTAGACTTGTTGCACCTTTATCAAAGATTAAATGATCATGTGTTTGAGGTTGGGTGTCAGGATACTCAATTCTATTCCATAGGTCCACAGGTCTGTTTTTATTCCAATACCATGCTGTTTTAATTACTACTGCCTTGTAGTACAGTTTGAAGTTGGGAAAGGTGATGCCTCCCATCTTCTTTTTCCCGAGGATTGATTTAGCTATCCTTGGGGGTTTATTGTTCCATACAAATTTCAGGAGTGTTTGGTCAATTTTTTTTGAAGAATGTCATGGGTATCCTTATAGGGACTGCATTGAATCTGTACAGAGCTCTAGGGAGTATTACCATTTTGACAATGTTGATTCTCCCCCATCCACGAACAGGGAATATGTTTCCATTTCCTTGTGTCCTCTTTTATCTCTTGGAGCAGTGTCTTGTAGTTTTTCTTTGTACAGGTCCTTTACACACTTGCTGCTTGTAAAGTACCTGTACAAAGGCCTGCTTTTGCCCACCTGGCTGCTCCCTGTGTTCAAGCCCCAGGGCCTAGGAGCCTACATGGTCTCTCCCAGTCCCATCTCTGTTTCTGAGGACCTAAGTGGGAACAATTGTTAACGTGGTCTTGACGGTGAGATGTTTGTGAAAGATGTTGGGTTCCGCCAACTCTGAATTCTGAGTTTCTTGACTCTCCTGTCCCTACTTCCTCCCGACTCCTCACCGACTTTCTATATTTTTTCTCAGAGTGTCTTAGTCTCCCTGGATGAGAGAGGCTGCCACCAAGTGTGTGAAAGTTCGCTTTACTGGAGGGTAGGCCTAGCCTTGCTTCAGTGGTGCTTGACCCAGGTGGCTTAGGCTAGTCTGTTCGCATCCGCTGGTGCCAGGACAGAGGGAGGGTGCTCAGGTGCGAGAGTCCTGCCTGGGCCTCCCGCCCCCTCAACCTAAGCACTTAGCTTCTAAATGCCTGTGCATGCCAGCACACACCTCATTTTCTGCACTTGGCCTGTATTTTCTGATTGTGTGATCATTTGAGGTTCTGTGCATCTCCTGACTCCCACCTTTAGTGAAGGCTCCCTGTTCTTTTGGTTAGACTTTCCCCAACCTTCAGAATCTGTATTTTCTTCTTTCCCCCTTTTACCTGTGCCAGGGTAGCGAGGAGGCAGTTGGGGAATACACTGTCACCTCAGTGTCCCCTGGTTCTGATATGGTTTGGGTGACCAGATTCTGTCAGCACGGAGGGTGCGTGTGGACATGTTTGTGCACAGATCACAGCCAGCATTTACCAAGCTGTCCTGTGCTAATACGCATGTTCTGTGCTTTCTCTCTGTAAGATCGCACAACAACTGAGGAAATGAAGGCATGGAGAGGCAAAGTGATCTGTTGGGGCAATACAACTGCTAGCAACAGAGGCAAAAGACTCAGAGCCACGGCCAAGCAGAGTGGGCTCCACGCTGGGCCTTAGGACTATTACTTTTGCCCTCCTACTTCTAGGCCCTCTTGGACACAAGGGAGCCCTCCAGACAGTAACTGAGGCACATTGTCATTGTCTATGGGAAGTGTATGCCTTGAAGACCATGCATGCAGCAGCTCCCAGCATGCAGCCAGATGGCCAGGAGTCTGCTGGAGGCGGGACTGAGGCGGGCAGGAGGTGGATGCAGATACCCTCTCCCTGCCACGGGCAAGCTGTTTGCCAGGAACTGGCAGGGTCTGCATGTGTGAGCTGCCTCTTTGTCTGGCTCATTTCTCTGGCTTCAGAGTGGGAGCCTCTCCCTGCTAGGCAGCGAACATCTCCTTGCCGGATCTCCTTGCTTTCTCTGCTCTGCACATCAGGAAGCCCTGTATTCAGGGCATGTTATGGTAAAATGTGAGCATGGTAAAAAGACAGTAGAGGAAGTGCATGAAGGTAAGATGCACGTTAGAGAGGGTCAAAACCAAGGGCCTGGGCTTCCTCCCACCTGCTTTGTTTTCCTAGTCTCCTGCCTGCTGATGGCAAGTGGAAGCTGACAGCCTGCCACTGTTGTCTCTGAGACAGGACCTGGCCACACTGTTAATGGGAGATGTGGGTACCCGCTTGGTGTCTCCCCTGAGATCTTGGCTTCCCTGGGTCTATACTTTGTATTAGGTGATGTTGTCGGCCAACAAGCAATGCAGACGCTTCCAGAGCAGAACAAAGGGTTAAGGCAGCCAACACTTTGGAGCTGAGCAGCCCTTGGCTTGTTCTTTCTCTCTCTCTGATTTGGGTACACCCTGCCTTGTTTCCTGGGTGGCTTAGAGATAGAGTGGAGGGGGTGGGGAGCATTCTGTGGAAGCAGCAGGACTATGCTCTGGGACCTCCCTCATAGTCCGATCATCCACAGTAGAGTTTTGGCGCTGAGGGTAAAGGAACTGGCTTCTCGGGCTACGTCTGCATTCCCATCACCATTGCATGCACTTGGGGAGCAGAAAGTCTCTCCTCAGGGATTTTTGGTTGGGTTTCCCTGTATCCAGGCGATCATTGCTCCAGATGCTCATGTGCTCACCCCATCCTGCCCACCCACACCCACATTCCTGAATCGGGTGTTCTTGCCTTTATTTGTCCATGACCCCTGATTTTGCTTTTGCCTATGAATTTCTGTTGTCTTAGCCTAAGAAAATTTCTTCTTTTTTGTCATTATTTTTATTGCTGGTGCTATTATAGTGCTAATATAGAATTACCTGGATTATTATTGAAAAGGCTGTTAGTTCTGCTCAGGGATCTACAGTTCTGCTAGTTGTGCTCAGAGATTCTGGGCACTCCAATGGTGGGGATTGTCTTATGACATTGTTGCCTGTAGTTTGGCATCATAAAATGCTGCTGCTGCTGCTGCTGCTGCTGGCGGCAGGAAATCTGCCATTTCTCAGTGCTGTCATGTGCTGGCACAGGTTTGCTCCTTTCATTAGTATCTCATCTGGGCTAGTTCACTATAGAATTATTTCTGTTTTTCTAGTTTATAAATGAATAAACTCTTAATTTTTATTTTAATATCTAATTTATTTTACCTTTATTTACTTTTAAAATGTTATTTAATTTTAATATTTTCTGATCATTTTTATTACAAATGTGGACTTTCCAGTTCACAAAAATTGCCACTATACTCATAGCACCTTGCTGTGTTAGCAGATAGATTTCTCTACCATGATGTAAAAACTGTAGAGAATGCATTGAATAAAAGCAATATATGCCCATGATTTAAGACATTTTAAGCAGGATGCAGAAATAGGAAATGGTGCCAGGTCCGATCTTTAAATGGCACAATTAGACTGTCATAGGAATTTTATTGTGTATACATACACATATACTCACACACATATACACATACAAGCTATACCTAATATATTCTTTATATCTTACTCTGTAGGTACAGAATATTGTGGGCCTCTTTTTCTTTATTTTTGACGCATACCTAGAGGTGTTCACTAGGTATGTGCACTCAGGGATCACTGCTGGGTGGGACTCGGGGATTGAACCTGTGTTGGCTGCATGCAAGGCGAGTCCTTTACCTACTGTACTATCTCTCCAACCCCTACTTTTTGTTTTCATTAGTAGGCCTCAGGTGGTACCAGGCGCTGCTTCAGGCATGCTGCTTGGGGTTGCTCTTGGCCATGCTTGTGGCACTGCTGGGTATGGAACCCACTTGTCCTGCATGCAGAGCGCCATACCCGCCTTGTGAGCCATCTTCCTGGGAGTGTATAATGCTTTTTGAACTAAGCCAAACAGATGCATTCATTATACATTTTTTTTTAATCTATGGACAATGTTGCAATTTATTCTAGAACCTTGTTATAGTTATATTCTATTTTTATTAGATCCTTCATAAGAAAGAACTATAACTTACTTAACCTGTTCTCTATTGATGGATATTAATGGTACCAGCTTTTATAAAATATAAAATACTTCTTTGGAATTTTTTTTTTTTTTTTTTGCTTTTTTGGGTCACACCAGCGATGCTCAGGGGTTTCTCCTGGCTCTGCACTCAGGAATTACTCCTGGCGGTGCTGGGGGACCACATGGGATGCCGGGGATCGACCCGGGCCGGCACAGGCCGGCCGCATGCAAGGCAAACGCCCTACCCGCTGGGCTATCGCTCTGGCCCCTTCTTTGGAATTTTTACACTTAACATTTTGGAAAAAAGTGCTAGTATTGAAGTAATAGTAAGATTCATGAAAGTATGATACTAACTAAGAGGCTTAAAGTAGCTCAAAGAGTGGGCATTAACAACAAATGGGTAGCTCTCTGAACAGAGGACTATTTTTTTTTTTTTTTGGCTTTTTGGGTCACACCACCTGGTGATGCTCAGGGTTACTCCTTAGCAGTAATCACAGTAATCACTCCTGGGACCATATGGGATGTCAGAGATCGAACCTGGGTCAGTCCTGTACAAGGCAAATGCCCTACCTGCTGTACTCCGGCCCCAGAGGACTAATTTCTAAGGTCAGCTTTTACCTTCTGATGAATCTATGCCCTTAGGTGCCAGTCCCCAGGGCAAACATGGTGTGACTCGGGCTGGAGAACAGTCTGCTCTGCCCAGCTGCCTGTTTGGTTTCCTTGTGCCCTGGTTCTTTCTGCTGTGGTTAGCTCCTCCTGTTGTCTGAGAGACCAGTTTCTCTTTCAGGGTTGTGCCCTCAAATTTTTTGTATACTGATATGTGTTATTCTGGGGGTGGGTCTTCTGTTTAGAATCTCAGGGTTCAGAGCCCTCCTACTAGAAACAGGATCCTGGGGTTTTTGCTTAGTCTGTTTCTTAGACCTCATTATTATGGTTTAATTTTTAACCTCAGGGGCTGGGACCAGGTTTATGGAGATTTTGCTGTTTGGTAATTGGACAGCCTGCACTGGGCTCTCAGCACTGCTGCTTGGGAGGGATGTTAATGGAACCCCCATTAATGAAATGGCAATTAACATTCTTTGGACATGTTGTTTACATCAGTCTGCCAAAGCTGAACTGTGAAACCCTCCAGTCATGGGGTGGAAAGGCCTTTAGATTTCACGTGTTAACGGGAAAGAAATTCCCTCCCCTTTTTTTTATTGATTGAATCATTTGAGATCAGGGAATAAACTAAGGGTGACCATAAAATGATGATGGTAATGGTGTGGTTAGAGTTTGACCATTTCTGAACACTTGGTAAGTATGAAACATAGTCTATACATTTCATGGACATTATTCATTTTGGCTATTTAAGCACACGAGGTAGTTATTATTTTGAAATTTATAAATGAGGACATTGGAATTCCAGAGAGGCTTAGTAACTTGTTCAAGATCACATACTTTATAGGCATTCAGGGATGGCTCCATGGTAGAGCACCTGTCTCACAGGCAAGAGGCCAAGAGTTCGATCCCCAGCATCACCTCTCACATGCCGAGTGCACTGCCATTAGGGATCCCAGTGCCATGATAGTGTGTGAGTTTTGATGCATTAAGGCCAAGAAAGTATGAACATCACAACCAAGTGTGTGAGCCTAGTCATCACATGAAGAAGTCGTGGGAAGAAGAATGATCAAAGGAATAAAATCTAATTAACAAAAATATCACTTGGTGTGTAAGTGGCAAGGCTGAGACTGGGTGAACTACCTACAGAACCTGTGCTCTGAGCCCAGTTCATGATCCATCGGCCAAGGCCAGATAACAACTCTCTGGGATGGTTGCCTCACTTCTTGCCTTCCTGATTTTTCCTGCTTCTTACCTGAAGCTGTCAAATGAAGCAGTAGTGCAGACCAGTTAGTTTTTGCTGTTATCAGGTCTTCTTGTTGCAGTTTTAGGAAATGCCCCTCGTTGCTACTGTTCTTTGTGTAACAGGGAACTAACTCTGTGTGGGGTCAGTAGTGCTGATAAGTGGACAGGTTTAATGTGGACCTTTGTTCTGTGTGTGTGTGTGTGTGAGAGAGAGAGAGAGAGAGAGAGGGGGTGATGGTGTGTAGGCAGACATATTCTGAAGGCAATATGAAGTAGTAATATTAGGTCTGAGGGCCAGTGGTCATGACCTTCCTGTGAAGAAATCAAGGTAGTTTCTGTTACTTCATTGTGTGAGCTGAGTTTTCTCTCTCCATCTTGGAAACCATGACCCCCAAAGCCAAGCACTGATTCATGAACATTCAAGAAGAGGATAAATAGAGGACAGGAGAGAGAGATTTAAATATATGTTTTCCTTTTGACCATGCTAAAATGTTTTGCTTCTATTTGTATGTCCACTGTGTGAATTGATCTTTCCTCAGAGGAGGTTTCAGCACAGATTCTCAAGTCTGTTCCTTGGTTGCCATGGGGGCCCCATTTAATCTCTGAGGTTCAAGAGCCAGTGATTCTCACGTCCAAGTTTAGATGAATCTGATCAAAAGATTAGGTATATTTCATCTTTTCAAGAGGGGTGTGTGGGCTTCGGACTAGTCAGAAAAAGCATTTTGACTCATATTGCTGTGTGAGCAATGCACTAGAAGAGTGGGCAGGAAAGTGCAATCATAACTGAGGACTCGGCACAGACAGGCATTGTACTGGGTACTGAGGATTCAGCATCACACCAGACACACTTGCCTCCATGGACTCCATAGTCCCAGTGACAGAGTAAGGCCTCAAGGACAAAATTGGCTGGTTGGGCGATGGTCATTTCCAGGAGCATAGGAGTAGCACTCATCTTGCTAGTTAGATAGATCTCAGAGGTAAGGTGTGAGGGCTGAACATTTGGACTGATGCCAAAGTATTTGAGCTACTCAATTTTTGTTTACTTGGTTTTGGGTCACACCAAATGGTCCTCAGAGGTTGCACTTGGTTCTGTACTCAGGGGTCACTCCTGGCAGTGCTCTAGGGGCCATATGGGATACTGGGGATCATATGCATTTGTCTTGCGTATGACCGGGTTGGCCATATGCAAGACAAGTGCCCTACCTGCTGTACTATCACTCTGGCCCTCTCAAAGACTTTTTTAAATAAAAAGGAAAAGCATTTTGACTCATATTCTTTTCTAAAATGGACGTCCTTCCCTGTGTTTTCAGTCTTTAAGGATAAGGAAACAGAAAGAAAAGAAAGGCGAGTTGATTACTAGGGGGTTCCCTTTTTTAAGGGCAGCCATGATGAGGAGATGACCGCTCCTGCCCTCCCCGCCACTTCTCATCTCTCTACTCCACCAACATCTAGCCTTGTCTGTCTCTCCATCATATTCCTTGGAGTCTGGCCCAAAGGATGAGAAGAGTCAGCTTAGGATCTGGTTGCACTGAGCTGTTGCTGGTCTCTATACCAGCTCCACATTTTCCTGTTGCCTGTTCTGATTCATTTTTTGGGGTGCCTCTCCGTCATGGTCCTGTGGTCTTCAGGTTGGTACCGCTGCCACTTTGTCTCATCTCTAATCAGTCAGAGTATATGGGCTACTCTTCTGGCTCCACTTGCGAAGAAATATTATTTGGCACATTATGTATTGAGTTATTGAGGCTTGCAAGAGTCTTGTTAAATGTGAGTTGGGTGTATTCGCTTATTGAATGCCTCTTACATCACTTTGAGATAGGTACCATTATGAACCCTCTACTGTAGTTGAGAAAATGACAACCTTAACAAACAAATAGCATCACTAAAAAGTTATTTGAAGCTTCATACTCAGCAGTGCCCCAGGGCTACTCCTGGTGTCTTGCTTGGGGAATCATGGGGGTGATTGGAACTGGAACTGAACCCTGGGCTCCTGCACTCAGAGCATGTGCATGGCTCTCTGGGCTGTTTTTCCAATCCTAGACAGTTAGTCAGTGAAGGTCAAATGGGTCTTGAAGGCCTTTGAGTTCTTGAGTTCTACAGTGTTGCCTACAGGACCAGCTTCTTCAAAGGATTTCTCTACTGATGTGAATTTTCTATTGAGAGCTGCCCACAGAACTGGTTTCAGTGAAATAGAAACATGGACTGATGATCGATCTTTCCTTCCCTCACTTCATGGACTGATGATCTGTATTTCCTTCCCTTCCCTTCCCTCCCTCCTTTCTCCTCCACTCCAGTACCCTCCGCTCCCTTCCCTTCCCCTCTCCTTCCCTCCCTCCCTCTCTCCTTCCCTCCCTCTTTATTTCTCTTTTCCCCCTCTCCTCTCCTTTCTCTTCCCTCCCCTCCCTTTCCCTCTCCTCTCCTTTCCTCTTTCTTTGTGTACCACATCCAGAGGTGTTTAGGGTGTATTCCTTGCTTTGTGGTCATGGATCACTCTTAGAGGTGCTCAGGGCACCATTTGTGGTGCCAGGGATCAAATCTGGGTCAGGTACAAGTAAGACAAGGGCCTTGCCTGTTGTACTCTCTTTGGCCCCATTCTTTGTTTATGAAGAGTTTTCTAAAAATTTCAAAATGTGCTGATAAAAACAACATTGACACCTGATTCAGGCTTCATAATCATATTTTATGTGTATGAAAGCTTGAGTTAGGATAGAACTGGTCTTTTGAGTTTTAACCAAGTCTCTTCACTTTGACTGCACTAATACATGCAAAGCAAGCTAGCAAGCCAGAAGTGTCAGAGGTAGAAGATGAGTCTTAGGAAGGACTTTCTGGAAGCTCTTTTCTGAGAAGCAACGGGAAAGAAGTCTGACTTGGATACAAAGTGTTCAAGGAAACCAGCTCCTGTTCTTTTTTAAAATCCCATTTTTTTTTTAGTGTTACTGCGTGCTTAGTAGTTTAGGATGACCCTGAAATTTTATCAGGCCCTCCTTGTTCGTCCTTCTTAGTGCTGCTGTATTAAAGGCTCTTTCAGGGTCAGGAAGATGAACATTTTTTATTACTGGTTTTGGCATATTGAATATGCATCGGAAAGCTTCGCCAGGCGCAGCCATGCAGGTGGTATACTCTTAGTAGCTTGCTGGGCTAAGCACTGCCAGGAGTAATTCCTGAGTGCCGAGCCAGGAGTAACCCCTGAGCATCTCTGAGTGTGATAACGCTGTCTGCCCTGACAAGCAGGTCATACCCTTCAGCTGCTCCACGTAGCCGGAGGACACATGGCCTGTGCCCTAGTTAGGGTAAGGGTTAGGGTTAGTTAGGGTTAGGGTTAGGGTTAGGGTTAGTTAGGGTTAGGTTAGGTTAGGGTTAGGTTAGGGTTAGGGTTAGGTGTTTCACCGCAGGCAGGGTCTGAGGCCCTGCCAGAGTCACCCAGGAACGGGGGCGCAAGCCGAGGGCTCCCTGACCTCACTGTCGCGGCTTGCCACAGCCGTGCCGGGCTGCCCGCATGGCCAGTCCCAGGCCCGCTCCGGGGGTCCCCCGCCTCGCCTCGTCACGCACCTAGGCGCTATTGTCCGAGCAAGCCACGCGAGCTAGGCCATGCAACTGGGGCCCACATAGCTGTTCGCCGCTCTCCACGCCCCCACTGGACCTGAGTCGGGGCTCTGCCCAGCTCCCACCTCTGCCATCGGTGCCGCCTAGCCGCTTCCCATGCTGCTTCCCATGCTGCCGCAGCCGCCTCAGGCCACTTGAGTAATTCTGAACAGGATTGGCAGAACGTTAGATGAAGAGGAACCATGTGAGCAAGCTGGCTTCGAAAGGATTCAGCACAATCGACCATATCCACACGGTAATCAAGCTCATTGAAGTTTGTAGGGAGTTCAGGATGCTACTCTGTCTCACATTCATTGATTTAAAGAAAGCCTTTGATTCTGTGGAGACTGAAGCAGTCATTGAAGCCCCAGCCAAACAGGGCGTTCAAGCCCAATACATCAAGATCCTTCCTGAGCTCTATTATGGATTCACCACCAGGATCTCACCATTTTACAAAGAAGTGATCATCAATGTCAAAAGAGGGGTTCGGCAGGGGTGATACCATTTCACCAAAACTCTTCAGCGCCACCCTTGAGAACATCATGCGACAATTAGAATGGGAAGGAATGGGAGTGAAGATAGACGGTTGGCAACTACACCACCTCCGCTTCGCTGATGACATCGTTCTAATAACACCAAACATTAGCCAAGTGGCACAAATGCTGGCTGACTTCGACCAAGAATGTGGAAAGATAGGTCTACAGCTGAATCTCAGCAAAACTATGTTCATGAAAAAAAAATGAGCTAGTTCCAGAGGCCCCATTCACTCTAAATGGAAGAAACATCTCTGAATGCAGCAGTTATGTGTACCTAGGTTGAGAAGTCAACATGATGGACGACCTAAAACCTGAGCTGCGCAGGAGGAAGAGAGCAGCATGGAATGCCTTCAAAAGTATAGAAAAAATAGCTAAAAAGACAAAGAATCTCCAGCTCCGGGCACATCTCTTCAACCCACCATCCTCCTTGCATTAACATACACCTCAGAGACCTGGGCCCTATGAAAGCAGGATGAGAATGCTATTCGGGTCTCCCAAAGAGGAATTGAAAGAGCTATGCTTGGAATATCACGGCTCACTCAAGTGAAAGAAGGAATCGGAGCTCCGATCTCCATCGCTGTTCCAGAGTCAGGGATGCTGTCTTGTTTGACAAGTCATCGAAAATCAGATGGGCTGGACATGTAATGCAATTTGGAGACGACTGCTGTACTAGAGCCGTTACTGACTGGATCCCACAGGATGTCAAAGATCACGTGGCTGCCCACCTACAAGATGGTCAGACTTCTTCGTCAAGTGGTTTGAGGCTCTTTGTACTCCTGAAGCAACCAGATGCCATTGGGCTACACTGGCACATGATAGGTCAAATGGAAATATTACTGGTGCCTGCTCGAGCAAATCGATGAATAATGGGATGTCAAGTGATGAAGTGATGAAGTGATCAAGTTACTGCATGAAAGGGCACCTTGGAGGCGCGTTCTGAAGGAAGAAGAGAGAGAGCTTTTCTTCTCTGTTCCTTTCCTTGGGGTTTTCAGCTCATGCTCCACAAATCTTCTGGGAATGTGTTTGCCAGTCCTGGGGAAGAAGCTGCTCCCCACTGTATAGTGCCTCTCCCCACAAGGATACTCTGGATATGGGGAGGGTGGCAGTGATTTTGGTAATGGTGTGGGGGTTTCTAGAAGGGTAAAGGAACAGCTTGCTTCAGAAACAAGGGACCAGATAACAATCTGGTAGTCCCGAGAGGTGAGTAGTTGGGAACCTGGGGACTGCTACCTGCTGCCTGCCTCGATTCATGTTCTAGAATTTCTGGCTTGCTCACAGGTCCATGTAGATATACACATTGCTGCATGTCTGTTTTCTCCTTCTTTCAAAATCCTACAGTTGGGCATTTTGTACTATGGAGAAGTATTTTTCACAGCCCAGAATTTTGCTCTCATATCCTTTGCACACACCCCACCCCCAATGTCAGGCTTTTGCCTAACCAGAGACAATGCAGGAAAGACACATGGGGTTTTGGCCACAGGGACATTGCCTTTGGATTTGTGTACTTGTATGGTGTCCACAGGCCCTTGATGTGTGTGTTTTGTCGTGCTGTGGTAGTGTGTTTATTTTCAATATTTTTAAAGCATTTGCAATTTATTTATTGTTTGTTTGTGGACCAGGCCTGGAAATCCCCAGGGGTTACTACTGTCTAAGAACATATTATTTGTAACATTTTTAAAAAATTTGGGCCAAACCTAGCAGTGGTCAGGGGCCACTCTCTCCTCTGTGCTCGAGGATCTTCCCTATGGTGCTTGGGGGATCATGTAGAACCATTGAGTCCAGGATTCCTTCATATCAGCATGTACTCTAACCCTGGAAGCTGTCTCTCAGGCATACTGTTATGCCATCTTTGAGGGGAACGTATTAACATAGGAAATCTGGGTGAAGGGAGCATGGGAATTTTTTGGTTTTGAATTTATTTCAGCATAAAAAGTTAAGTGGATTTTTTATAAGCAATGATTGGTGATCTTTGTTTTTAAGAAGTTGACAAGTGTGAGAGAGAATTAGAGGCTCTGATCTTCCTTTTCTAAATACAACCAAATTGACATTTCTGTCAAGGACGGAGGGACCCTTTGATTTCACAGAAGGTGCTGGCAGACCAAGCGTGGCTAGTCCTTGTTGGGAACGGGGGTACAGTTGTCCTTGAGAATTACACCAGAGGTGCCAGGCTAGAGAGATGCCTGACACCTGGAGGGCCACAGAAATGAATGCTTTTTGGGGCAACTAACTCTTCAGGGCTGAAGAGAACCAGGAAAAGGGGGAAAGTCATGAAGGGTCAGCTGGCTGTAAGTCTGCGGCACCAGGAATCGTCAGCTGTGTTCAGACTCACTTCAGTGACGGATGCCAAAATGCTGACAAATGTCTTGCCATCAGAGCAGATGACACAGGGGATGAGACAAGCTGTATCATCCCCATTTTCTGGATGAAACCAGGGATATGATGCCATTGGCTCTGGGGCCACTCACAGGTGACAAAGCCCGGCCATGGTATGGCACTTCTTTCTGAAGTGCATGTATGCTCTTACAGACGTTTTGCTATCTTGTAATAGCAGGAAGGTAGCCTCAGCAAATATCTGGGAGGAGGAATTGTTCTTGACATTACCTTGAAGGAAATCTGAGATCTGTGGGCTTTGCATGGTTCTAGTGTTCCCCAGTGTCCACTCTGACTTGAACTTCCATAGTCCTGGATGCCTGGACTGCTCCGGCAGAGCCAGCTCCATGGTCCAGGAGAGATGCTCTGTGCTCCCTCAGAGTCATAGACTTGCCATGGGCAGGAAAGGAAGACCTCTCTACAAACCTAATGTTGACTCCCTCCCACAGTCCCTAGCGACTTCCATTCACACAGCATTTCTGACCCACTTTGGTTTGGCTGAGCTGCACAGGGGCCGATCTGTGCCACTCTGCCAGCTCATGCCTTGATGATAAATAGCTCAATTAAGTAGGCAGGTCCCAGTGAGGCTTTCTGCCACACCATTATTAATCTCATAGAGCAGGGAAAGAATGGAACCTCGGAGCCCTCTGCCCATTTCTGCCTGTGCCGATGTTTGAGACAGCAGCTCACACAGGGGGATCTCCCCTGCTGGAAAGGCCAGTTTCCCTCCAGCCAGGCTGTGCAATCATTTTTTTCTCCTAAGCCCACTGCATCCTCTGTTACCACCCTGGTTCCCCGTAAGTGTCCACTTGGAATCTCACAGATGGGTGCCACCGTGGATCAGGGCAGGGCAGAGCAGGAGGGGGGTTATAACTTTGTTTTCTGAACTTCTGCTTTTTTATTATTATTTTGAACAGAGCAGCACTTTCCAGAGGTGATGCTGGGAGAAGAATTTCTTAGCCTAAGTCTGGACCAGGTATGCAGCTTGATATCCAGTGATAAACTGACTGTTTCTTCAGAAGAAAAGGTATGGTCTGGCCCTTCGGTGAAACAGGAGTTTTAGTTGGGTGCACAGAAGGGAATTTGGTTCAATAAATTCTTTTCATTTTCAGAGAATAAAATGTGCTTAGCTTTGTCCCTTTTAAAACAAACAAACAAAAAACAAACAAACAAACAAACAAACCCTAACCCTTCTCTTCCATGTTCATTTACTGTAGAATAAGTGATGATGGTGGTGATAATGATGATGATGATGATGATGATGTGATGAAGATGGTGATGATCATGGTGGCAATAGTGATTATGTTTGTGGTGATGGTTGTTATGGTGGGTGAAATATAATGGCAGCCTCTATTTACTGACCATTAATAGTTCACCCAGCACTACTCAGGGTATTATGCTCTAGGTTCGTTCAGTTATGGTGAACATATCCCTGTGAAGTGGCCATTAATGCTGACCCCATATTACAGATGTGGAAAATTGAATCTCAGAGATTAGTTTGTTAGAGGTCACTCTGTTGGGCAATCAGAGCTGGAGTCTGCCTGTGACCTCCTGTTTTTTTGGGTGGTACTCAGAGGTTACTCCTAGCTCTGTGTTCAGGAATTACTCTTGGCAGGTTCAGGGGACCATATGAGATTCTATAGATCAAACCCAGGTCAGCCACATGCAAGCAAATACCCTACCCACAGCCCCATACCTGTCATCTCCTAATCACTGTTCTGCATGGCCTCCATGAGAGTTCTTGAGCATTTAAGCCAGAGGTGATCTTTGGCAGAACAGTCTTTCCAACAGGGCAGTGTAATTCTGACTTATGAGGAAACCGAGGCCCATAGACTGGCTAGTAAAGGCTGAATCACACCGTCGGTGGTCACCTCCACACCTGAGCCAGGTCTCCTGATCCCCAGTGGGTGATCTGTCCCTCCTGCTCTGTCTTGCTCTGATTTCCTGCTCATTGGCCCTCTGCCTGATTTATTCTTTTTTTGTCTTCATCTATCCTATTCCAAACCAATTCTAATTCTACCAGGAAAAGTGTCTTTATTCCTGGTGATGCAATCTATTGTGCTAAAAGAACATGAGTTTTTATATGGGCCAGTAGTGTCCAGATATCAACTCTTAACTAATTTGGGAATTACTTATATGACCTTTCATTAGTTATATGACGATGACCTGCTTCCTTATATGTAAATTGAGGAGAACAGTAGAGCATATTCAACAGGGTGGTTAAGGGGGTTAAATGGAAAATATATACTAAATTCCTGGTACAGTACCTGGTACCTAGTAGCTACTTAATCAAGGATAGCTGAGTTTATTATTGATCTTGTTTCAGAAATTAGTCCTGCTCTCCTCTCTTCCAAAATAACACATGCCTTATTTTGCTTGTTATTGTAGTTAGTTCTGAACTGGTCTTACTTCCTCTACTTGAGTTCCCTCACATGCTCAGTGAAGGTGCTAGTTTTTTCTTTCTGTCCAAGCCTGAAACTCTTTATCCATGGAATATTCAAGGGAAAGCCCTTGAGAATTTTATACCAGAGATAAGTCTGTGTCTTAAGGTGCAAGTCCAGAGAATGAGGTGAAACTCACAAGCTGTTGCCTGTCATTCTACAAAAATCTGATCAAAGATAAGCTGTGAGTGTCCCCAAGATCTCAGCGTCACCCCAGAAGATAGCTAGACTCTCCCTTACTCTCTGGGAAACTTCTTTTCTGTTAACTGATAGGAAGCGGCACCTTGGTTGTTAGAAAGCCTCAGGCCCCATCTGGCCTGACCTTAGCCACAGAGAATATATTCTTTTTCTTGCCAAGTCTGTTCACTGACCTCTGGATTGTGTTATCAGGCTGATATGAGCAGTTGACTAATTGTTTTAATATTGGGGCTGAGAGTCATTTAGGGGCCTAATTTGAGAAAATGGCGTCAAACATCTTGAAGTGGAATTGGATTAAGTAGGGATGATTGGGCTGAGAGCAGTGACCCTACCACCTTGAACCCGTGCTGGCTGTCCTGCATGCTTTGTGGGAAGTTGTTTATGCTGACAATAGGGCAGAGCTTGAGGTGGGCCTGAGTAGGGAGAGGTATTAGAGTGCCCTGGAAATCACTTGGGATTTGGATAGTCCTGGCTCACGCTCAGCTTGATGCATGCTGGGTTTTAGAAAGCCCTGGTCTCTTTAATCCACAATTTATTTTTATGTAAAATGGGATTACTAAGTATGCCTCCCACATGGAGTTGTCATGAGGATTAGAGAGAACTGGCAGAAGATACCAAACAGTGTTTTGGCAGGTTCTCAATGAGTGAGGCCTGTCAGTGTAATGACCATAATCCTTTATTTGCAGGCACCATTGGTACCATTTTCAGGTCATGGTATCAGTGTTGTTGATGAAAATACTTCACTGAGTGAGTAGCATCTTCCCTGCGACAGCATCTTTCCATGGCATGTATGCATTTCTCAAATAGGAGATGAGGTTCAGCAGTGGAGCACATGCTGTATGTTTAAAGGCCCTGGGCTGGAGCGATAGTCCAGCGGGTAGGGCGTTGTTGCCTTGCACGCCGCCGGCCCATGCCGGCCTGGGTTCGATCCCCGGCATCCCATATGGTCCCCCAAGCACCGCCAGGTGTAATTCCTGAGTGCAGAGCCAGGAGTAACCCCTGAGCATCACCGGGTGTGACCCAAAAAGCAAAAAAAAAAAAAAAAAAGAAAAGAAAAAAAAAAAAGAAATAAAAGGCCCTGACATGGGGCAACACTTTTTTTAATTGCTATTCTCATCTATTTATATGTGATATTATTTATGTCTGATTAGAATAGAGTATAGGTATTTTTACATTAGAGAAGCTCTGCATTATATTTGGTTATTCATATCTTCAAAGAATGTGATGCCTCAGAGTGTAGAATATTTATGTGATGCTTTTTTCCATATTGGGTGATTAAAAGTTTGTGATGCTTCAGAGAGTATATTCCTGATTCCTTGGGTGCTTTCAAGGTGTGGGTAGTATAATTTTGAGACTAATCAAAGAATATTTTAGTTTGGCCTGTATTTTCTCTGATGAAATCCAGGATCTTATTTACCCTTAATTGATCACATATTGTTGAAACTTAAATAGCTGGGAGCTTTAACAATGAGATGTTCAGATCATGGATGCTAATCCTTTATAGCTTAAAAAAATGTTTTAAGCTCCAAGAAATTGGTTATTTCTACTCCCTTTAATTACATTGAATATGATAGGCAATTTCTTGCATGCAAGTAGCTTTTCCTTTCAGTAGTATGAGTGAAATTTTTTAGAGTGCATTTCAAGTAATACCAAGGATCTTAATTTAAGCTGAAATTCAATTGCATTTAGTGGTAACATTTGCAGAAAACTCAACTGAGTCAATAATCAAACAGCATTTGTGTTTGCTATTCAGATAAATCACACATGAACAGCAATATCAGCTCTATTTATGACTCATTCCTCTGCTTGCAGCCCAGAGTTCTTTTAACACATATTATAAAATATTGTTATGTTCAGACTTTGAAATGTGAAAAACATTCATCTTAAAATGGAGGAAATGTGCTATTGTAGTGTTAATGACAGATAGAAAAGGCAGTAACAGATTACTGGGATTTGAATACATAGGCTCTGCCCTTAGAGCTGCTGAGTTCAGATCTTGGCTCTGCTGCTTTGATGAAGAGATGACTTTGAGCAAGTTACTTCTCTCTTCTCAGAATGTATGCACCATGTACAGTCAGGGATTTGCCCTGCATTGCAGTCACTGCTAGAGTGTTAGAGGTCTATGAAACAAAAAATATGTAGAATGAATTTTCTTTAAGGAACCTTACAAAGTCTTAGTTTTCTCACATATAAAATGACAGTAACAACCCAACAACCTACAGGGTTGCTGGGAGGATGGAATGAGGTGATTTGTGGAAAGAGCTTAACATGCAGGAAATGTTCGTTGCTTGTAAAATATTATTACTGCCGGTATTACTGCTGCTGCTTCTTGTTGCTTCCACCATTGCCATTACTCTTAACTCCTGTTATGAACAATCCTACTTCTATCATTGCTGCTGTTCCTAGCATGATACGACCTCCACCACTATGACTGTGACTACTGCTAACTGCCATTATGATCATTACTATTTCTTTTTTTCCAGAGTATATTTTTTATTTTTAAAGTATTTTATTATACCACCGTGAGATATACAATTACAAAGATATACAATTAAAAGTTCATATTCGGGTTTTGGTCATACAGTGTTCCAGCACCCATCCCTCCACCAGTGCCCATCTCCCACCACCAATTACCCGGTTCCCTCCCCCTCCCCCAGCCTGCCTCCATGGCAGGTTCTTTTTTTTTTAATTTTTTTATTTTTTAAAATTACAAAGATATACAATTAAAAAGTTCATATTTGGGTTTTGGTCATACAGTGTTCCAGCACCCGTCCCTCCACCAGTGCCCATCTCCCACCACCAACGTCCCTGGTTCCCTCCCCCTCCCCAGCCCTGCTCCATGGCAGGTTCTTTATTTCTTTCCCTTTCTCTCTCTTTCTCTTTTCCTTCCCTTCCAGACTATGGATTACAGAACATACATAGAGGGTTGTCATGTGTATCTTTTTGCCTCTATTTGATCATTATTATTTCTAATATTATTAGTGCTACTTCTGATACTGTTACTATTGTTTTCATTACTGCCACCCCGTTATTATCACAATTATGACTATTATCAGTAGTAGTACTGCGCCTGCTATTGACGCTATTACTTTTACTATGTCTGCTATTACTAATACTATTACCACTGGGGCTACCACATTCTCAAGGGGATACTCTTCCCACAGCCTGTTGTGTGCTAACTCTTTCCTTGACCGGGACTCGATGCCTAGAGGGGGAGGAGGGTGCTGGTGACCTCCTCGTGCTCAATACTGGCCCCATCTTGGCCTCTGTCAGGGCAGGTTCTCTCCTCCTTTCAGCACTAATATTTTGCCAGTGCCTGGTGTCTCTCACCACACCTCAGCTCCTCAAGACTGCTTCTCAGGCCCTGGATGCCCTGGAGGGGGTCAGCAGATATTTCCTGAGAGTGTGAAGAAGCTGGGGTGGTTTGGAGGGTGATTTTGATATTCTCCAGGACAGTAAGGACAGATGTGGGAACTGAAATCAGAAAACAACGCTGTGGATCTTGGACATTTTCTCTCCTGTTTCATGTAGTTTTGTTGAAAATTTTCTATTATGTGAGAGAGGAAAAAGGCTTTGGCTGGAGTCACTCACCTCCTAATTCTTTGAGGGAGATCCCAGAGGAGCAGGCTACTCTGGTCACCTCCAGTTATCTGCCCAGGGCTATCACGGTGCCAGATCTAAGCTGGCGAGGAGAGCCTGGTGTTCCCGTTTGAGACCAGAGTCGGGCTCTTGCCAGGGTCAGCCTCAGTGACCCGTGGAGCAGCATTACTGGACAGACACACTCAGGGGAGAAAGGTGACGCTTGAGTTCTAGTGTAGTTTTGCCACTAAGTTGCTAGCTACCAGATTTGTTTGAATCTTTGCTTTCTTAGCTGGAAAATGTTTCTACGTTTCAAGAACTCCATGTCTTCTTATGAAACATTGTTGAGGCTTTTCAGAGTGAGAACTAATGGACAGCGTCCAGTATTTTATGAACAGGTCAAGGCAAAAACCTGGGAGGGCCTTTAACAAGTCAGATCAGTGTCAAGTTTGTGCGAGAACTTCAGGTTAGTTCTTTTTTTTCCATGATCATGTGTATAATGAATATGCTGTTGTCTCCTGAAACTGTAATCTAAGGTCAAGTTCTGATATTTCCTGGCCTTTGTCCTCTGGGATCCTTCATTTCCTGGAAGTGTTGGCCTTTGTCTCCTGGGTGCTTATGGTTGTGAGTGCTCCAGTCCGAGTGTAAGTAGCCACAGGCATGGATGTCAACTGGAGTTTGGGTATGAACGTTTGCTGTCCCTGCCTGTTTATACGCTGGAGCAGGTACTACCAGTGCCTCGGCTGAGCAACTCAATGCACTGCTAACCTGAAGTCAGCAGTGATTTGCCAACAGCTCAGCCTGCAAGTAGGCCTCTGGCCCAGCCCTGCCTGTGTTACTTTTTTTTTTTGCTCTTCTTGGAGAGTGCAGTTCATTGAGCTCCTATGAGCACTATGACCAGAAATCTTTCTTGACTGCGCATTTTCCTAAATACATTTTCTCACGCTCATTATAAACATGATTTTTGGGTGCAGAGACTAAGGCTCAGTAAAGCATGTGCCTTGCATTCATGAAACCTGGGTTTTATTTTTTTTTTTTTTTTTTTTTAAATTTTTTTATTTTTACAATTACAAAGATATACAATTAAAAAAGTTCATATTTGGGTTTTGGTCATACAGTGTAGCAGCACCCATCCCGCCACCAGTGCCCATCTCCCACCACCAACGTCCCCGGCTCCTCTCCCCCCCCCCAGCCCTCCTCCATGGCAGGTTCTTTATTTCCTTCCATTTCTCTATCTTTCTCTTTTCCTTCCTCTCCAGACTATGGATTACAGAACATACATTAAAGGGTTGTCATGTGTATCCTTTTTGCCTCTATTTAATGCTCAGTTCTAGGTTGGCATTAGTACCCTCACAATTGTTAGCGCACTGTTCCATTTTTCTGTCTTACCTAGCCTCCTGACTCCCACACGCTTGTGATAATTTCCACCTTTGATAGGACCTCCTGATGTATGAAACCTGGGTTTTATTATCAGCACTACAAAATAACAAAAACAGAAATAGGTCATTTGTAATAAACAGAGAACATAGGAGAGAGAAACAGAGACAGAGAGAGACAGATAGAGATAGAGATAGAGAGAGATGGAGAGAGAGAGACAGAGAGAGAGAGAGAGAACAGGAGGTAAGGCATGTTGGTCTTGTATATAGCCAACCCCAGTTCAACCCTCAGCACCTTATGTGGTCCCCTGGCCTTTACCAGGGGTCACTCCTGAGCACAGAGCTAAGATTAGCCTGAGCAATGCCATTTATGCCCCCAAATTCTCCCTTCCCTCTAAAAAAAGTAAGATCGCAGAGATATAGTCACTACACAGCTCAGTTCCCCATCCTTGTTGAAGTATCATGATTTACAATGCTCCTAATAATAGTTTCATGCATACGTTGTTTCAATATCACACCTACCAGTGTGTGTTCCTCCATGAGGATCCCAAAGTCCTCTCCAATCCAAACCCTCTGTGCCTATAAATTCAGCTCAATCTTAATAAAGTGAGACACCCATATAATTAGCATCCAAATCAAGTAATATGTCCCTCAACCTCCCTCCTAGTCTCTGTTCCTTTCAGAGATGACTTCTTTCATAGATCAATTTTGCTAGTTCATAGTTTGGGTTTTTTTTATTTGTGTGTGTATGTGTGTGTGTAAAACAAAATAGTTTTTTGTTGAAAGACATGTATAGAGATGTGAGAGGAGAGAAAGAGAGATGATAAGTGTGTCCATATTTTATGTACAGGTCAGGGAAAAACTGAGAGGGTTTTTTAACAAGTCAGGTGAGTGCCAACTTTTGAGGCAGGGCTGGGTCAGAGGCTGCTTGCAGACTTTGATGTTGGCCAATGACTGCTGATTTCAGGGTTAGCAGTGCAGCCAACTGTTTGGTCGAGGTGCTGGGTGTACCTGCTCCAGCACACCCAAGCAGGGCGAGAAATGTTCACACCCAGCTTGCAGGCCATGGGCTCCAGTCCGCAGAGAGAAGACAGACTTGGAAGAAAGTCTCAAAAGGTTTCTGGAAGGAAATTATATACAATTTCTCCAATTTTGCCCCCTCTTTGTTGCTATTGATGTTGTTGTGATGACTGGGGTGATCGCCATGTCTGTCCACGGTCCTCACCAAAGGTTGCTCCCGTCTGGCTGTGGTTCTCACACATGCCCACCAGGTCACACTCCCAGCTGAGAACTGCACGCTCTGAAGTGGGTTTCCCCTGGGATCATTGCTGTGCTCACAAGAGTCAAAGCCCCTGACTATGGTTTTTGCATGTCCTTCTAGATGTGGTGTTTGTGGGATGCACCTCTTTATATGGTGTTCATACACATTTGACTACAGAAATTGCCTCTGGTTCTGGGGATGCCCAACGACAGAGCTGCCCTGACTATACTTTACTCTTAAGAGGGAGATACTGGGGATCTGAGCTCTCAGTCTCCACACCATTTGTTTCTCTAGCCTCAGCTTTGCTGCATTTTGAACTTTATCTTAATGAAATACTAGTATGCGTATACTTGTGTGTCTGAGTTTTTTTGCCCAGCATCCCATTTCATCCCATTTCTGATTGTCATAACTCAGAAGGCAGAGGTGATTGGAGGAAACCAGACTCTGTGTCTACCCTCCTGTGCAGCTGCTCTTTATTAACACATCCCTGACTGAACCTGGAGGTGGGTGAAGCTTAGTCTTAGTACTCAGGGGCAGAGGGGAAACACGCCTTTGTATCGTGTGGCCAAAGAGTTGGCCGCAGTAGTTCTAAAGAGTCAGAGTTAGGAAAAGCACATTGAAGTGAGCAGGAAAGGCCGTATGGTAAAGGGAATAAATATTTATGCTGAAACTAGGAGATGGAAAGCAGGATTTTCAGAAACCACTCAGGTTGAAGAAATTGTAGAAATAAGGACATGGAGGTTTAGAAGACCCCATTGGGTGGTGAAAGTGACCTGTGTGATGAGAATCAAGGGCCCTTAAGGGCTCACGGGGCTGCAGCTGGGGATGGAAGCAGGTTTGTGGACTTTCTTTTCCAGATAAACATCTATCTGTATCTTGCAAAATGACAGTGTTAGAGGTATTGAGGTTAAAAAACAAAAAGGCTCCTTGGTAAGATAAATGTAGGAGATCCGGGTGAACAAAGGGACCAGGTTAAGGAGCTACTGATGCTTTATGTGTTGCTCTCAAGGAGAGTTGGGATGTGGTGTGACGTGTCCCCCCAGGCTCGTTCTGACCCCTGCGCTACAGAATGTTTCCAACCCTGCTGTTGTAGGTGCCTTACATTGAAGCACTGGTATTCTGCAGGATAAAACAGGGGAAAATAGTCTTAGGGCTGCCTTTCCTGGGTTGCTCCGCTGTACCAGTGTCACTGTTTTGGTGACTTTCCTTTGGGCAGTTGGCTTCGTTAGTGCTGATCTTGAGTCCATCTCAGAAGTTTATGTCCATGGGCTTCTGGGGCCCTGAACTGGGGCAAAACTCTGATGGGGCATGCTTATTGGTTTGGAAATCAATTTCGATTACTTTTTGCCTATGGTATCTCTATACCACATAGATAATGTCAGTTAAAACCCTTAATCTAAATATGGTAGGAGCCTGGTGTGGGTTCCAGTTTCTTGAAGACGAACCTTTTCATTTCCATCCCAAGTAAATGGCAAGTTTCCTTCTCTCTTCCCATAGTAGATGGGCCATTCTTTGAGACCCAGTTTGGGACACACTGACTGCAAGGACCCTGTGGCCCAAATACTCCCAATGCACAGGGATTCTGGTCCAGATGATAACCTTTGCTTCCATTCCGCTCCCAAACTTAAATTCCTTCTTATCTAAGCCCATATCTTGCTTTTGAGTATGACTTAAATTCCAATTTGGGGATGTCACTTTCATGTGTTTAAAGCCATAAGGACAGAGTCCTTCTTAATCAGCTCAGTCCACCTGTTGACCGGAAGGTGCTCTTCATCCTCTTGTAGTGCTTGCTGTTGTGGGGTTAGTGCACCAGAAGTTGTCTGTCAACTCAAAGACACCTCCTTAAGCCATTGCTCCTCAGTCATTTTCCTCCTGCATCATTTGAGCATCCATTTTGGGTGATGCTCAGGGGTTACTTCTAGCTCTGCTCCCGGAATCATTCCTGGCAGTGCTTGGGAAACCATATAGGATGCTGGGCATTGAACCCAGGTCGGCTGTGTGCAAGGCAAACACTCTACCGACTGTGCTGTCGCTCCAGCCCCATAGTGAAAAGCTTTGCTGCCTCTAGGCAGTGGTAAAACACTGCAGGGCCATGGGTGATGTCACATGTGATCATCATTTTTGTTTATGTGAAATCAGTAGTGACTAAGGTGTTGCTGTAAGAAGAGAGCCATGCCCTTAATCATTGCTGCTTTGATTAACTTATTCACTTTCTCAAGAAAAATATTTATTGAGTGCTAAGTGGCAGATAGTGTGTTAGTTTTAGGAAAGACATCAAACTGATGATCAAGGTCCCTGCCTGTTTGGAACTTCCAGCCACCCAGGTGGAGCGATCTCATCAAAGATGAAAGCAAATGGACATAGTGCTGCACCTGGGCTGGGCTATGGAGGGGAGCAGGAAGCGGCCATAGGAGGCTGCTAGTTGTAATGTGCTCCTGTTCTTTTTTTCCACTCTCTGTCTCACTCTTCCCTGTGTGAATTACTCTGCCTGCTTCTCAGTGTCCCTGTAAATCTGAAATAAGCATCTTCCAGAAAGAGCTTTAAGGTGTCACATAAAACCTTCAGATGACAATATTGTGGGAAGATGAGAGTAACTGGTTCTGGTTAGTCTGGGACCCTTCAAAGCAGGAAATCTTCAAACTCCTAATAGGCTGGTAAATGTTTAACAGCTGACTCTCAGAACAAAGCAAAGAAAACATTCTGCTTGTTCTGATTTGTTTGCTGATTCATTTGCTAATTTCCATGGTGTAAACATTTCCACCGAGGCTGATTTCAAACTACAGGTGTAATACCACTAAATACGGAGTGGGGAGGAAGAGATGCAGCACTCCAGCCCAGCACACCATTGCTCTGGCCGTTGTGGACTGGGTGCAGAGAGCCGGGAGTATAGTTCAAAGTTACTGTTCAGCTTTGGTGGAAGGAACAGCAGAAACCTGACAGAATCATCCTTGGGTTTGGGGGCTTCCCTGGGGGGTTTAGAGGGTTTAGGGCTCTGGGCTGAGGAGAGTCCCAGCAGGTCCGGCCAGCCTTTCAGTCCACTCTGCCACTGAGTTGCAATCTTGCATGGTGTGAGAACTCCAGGTTCTGGGGTTTAGAGGCCTGTGCGCTCCCCAGGCCACTGTTCCTGGTCATGTTACTTGGGTCAAGTTGCTGGCCTCTCTGAGACTCTCTCCACACCTGTAGAATGCAGACGAGGATTCAGGCTTCACTGAGATTTTAGTGAATTCAGAGCTTATGTCTGTAACATGCCCAGCTCTATGCTGGTGGTTATTGATGCAGTTCATCCTTTGCAAATCTTGAGTAACAAGCAAGGCTCATGTGCTGGAGCCTAAGCATTTCCCCTGATGTCATGAAATTCGACTTCTATACCTCTGTGCTGTTTGCTGAGACTCATCCGTGTGGACCTTTCCCTATCCTAGTTACCACCTTGCTGGTGTTGAGTTCGCTGCTTGGTGCTAGGGACATATTTGTAGAGCAGGGTAAGTGCCGGGCTCCCTCTTGCTTGCAGTATGCAAGTAGGGTCCTTTCTGGCTGCCCTCGAAGCAGTGGTGTGGGCTTGGAAGACCAAGTTTACCTGTGTCCTCTGGGCCAGGCTTTGTTTATGTCAAAAAGAATGAAGAGCCAGAAACCATGAAATCAGACTTTTTCCAACCGCTTTCCACTTTTTTGCATCCCTCACAAAAATAGTTCTGTAACGTGAAGCAGTGAGGAAGAGGTGGTATATGTTTCTGTTTGATAGGGAAGCCCCAGGATGCTTTGTGGGCACCTGACTACCTCATCATGGCATCAGGAGCCATCTTTTCAGCTGAGTAGATGTTGCTTTTGACAATGGAAGCCACAGAGTCTCTGCGGAGAGCTAGACTGCAGAGTTCAACATCCTTTCCTTTTCTGTTTTGGTTTTGGGCCACACCTGCTGATAATCTGGGGGTTACTCCTGGCTTTGCTCTCAGGATCACTCCTGGCAATGCTCAGGGGATGCTTGGATTGAACCCAGGTCAGACATGTGCAAGGCAAGAGGCCCTACCTGCTGGAGTACTATTGATCCAGCCCCACCTTTTCTTTTTTTTTAAAATGTTTTAAAGTATTTTTATTATACCACCGTGAGATATACAATTACAAAGATATACAATTACAAAGTTCATATTTGGGTTTTGGTCATACAGTGTTCCAGCACCCATCCCTCTACCAGTGCCCATCTCCCACCACCAATTACCCGGTTCCTCCCCGCTCCCCCAAGCCCGCCTCCATGGCAGATTCCCCATTTCTTTCCCTTTCTCTCTCTCTCTCTCTCTCTCTCTCTCTCTCTCTCTCTCTCTCTCTCTCTCCCTCCCTTCCTTCCCCTCAGACTATGAACTACAGAACATACATTAAAGGGTTGTCATGTGTATCTTTTTGCCTCTAATGCTCAATTCTAGGTTGGCACTAGTACCCTCGACAGTTGTCAGCACACTGTTCCATTCTCTGTCCTACCCAGCCTCTGACTCCCACACGTTTGTGACAATTTGTACCCTTGACAAGACCTCCTGATACAAGGTCATGTTTCACTTGACCTTGGATATTAGCATCACAATACGCATATATATCTATGCCATGCAAATAAATGCAGTCATTCTGTATCTGTCTCTCTCCTTCTGGCTAATTTCACTCAACATAATCTTCTCCATGTCCATCCATTTATAGGCAAATTTTATAACTTCGTTTTTCCTAATAGCTGCATAATATTCCATTGTGTAGATGTACCAAAGCTTCTTTATCCAGTCATCGATTTTCGGGCACTCTGGTTGCTTCCAGATTCTGGCTATTGTGAATAATGCTGCTATGAACATAAAAGTAGGGATGGTGTTTCTGCTGCGTATTTTTGGCTTCCCAGAGTAAATTCCCAGGAGTGGTATGGCTGGGTCAAATGGGAGTTCAATTTCTAGTCTTTGGAGGAATGTCCATATTGTTTTCCAAAAAGGCTGTACCAGCCGGCATTCCCACCAACAATGGATGAGTGTCCCCTTTTCCCCCACATCCACGCCAGCACTTGTTGTTCTTGCTCTTTTGAATATGTGCCAGTCTCTGTGGTGTAAAATGGTATCTCATTGTTGTTTTGATTTGCATCTCTCTGATGATTAGTGATGATGAGCATTTTTTCATATGTTTTTGGCCATTCAATTTCTTCCCTTGCTGAAGTTTCTGTTCATTTCTTTTCCCCATTTTTTGATGGGGTTGTTTGTTTTCTTCTTGTAAAGTTCTACCAGTGCCTGATATATCCTGGATATTAACCCCTTATCAGATGGGTATTGGGTGAATATTCTTTCCCATTCTGTGGACTGCCTTTGTATCTTAGTCAATGTTTCTTTTCAGGTGCAGAAGCTTTTTAGTTTCATGTAGTCCCATATGTTTATCTTTTCTTCTAGTTGCTTTGTTAGTGATGTTTCACCTTTGAAGATGCCTTTAGCTTCAATGTCGTGGAGGGTTTTTCTTATATATTCTTCAATGTACTTTTTATGGATTCAAGTCTAATATTGAGATCTTTCATCCATTTTGATCTGATTTTTTGTGCATGGTGTTAGACACAGGTCCAAATTCATTTTTTTTACATGTTCACTGTATCACTGTCTTCCCGTTCATCATCGATTTGCTCGAGCGGGCACCAGTAACATCTCCATATGACCTGTCTCATGCAAGTAAAGCCCAGGGCACCTGCTTGCTCCAGGAACATAAAGAGCCTCAAACCATTCCATCAGGTTATGGGAATGAGATCTATAATCGTTATTGGTATCTGGCATATCAAATACGACACGGGTAGCTTGCCAGACTCTGCTGTGCGGGTAGCATACTTTTGTAGTCATCTCAAAATCCAGCATTTATTGATGAACCGCGGGGGCTGCGGCGGCTACGCGAGCCCGGCTGTGATAGGCTGGTCTGCTGTGGTGGAGTTCTGACGAGGGGAAGTCCGGATGTGGAAAATGGACTTCCCCCTCGTCAAGTCGTCTGGCTTGTTGTGAGGCTCTGCTGGGGTTGCTTGCCAGGGCTAGAACCTGCCACCCCTCCCAGGCACCTCATGAGCAGCTGGGCACAGTGAGAGCCAGTAGCAGCTCTGCCCAATGTCTCTTTTTATATGTTGCTGCCCAGTTTTCCCAACACCACTTGTGAAGAGGCTTTCCTTACTTCATTTTGGACTCTTTACACCTTTATCAAAGATTAAAAGATCATGTGTTTTGAGGTTGGGTGTCAGGATACTCAATTCTATTCCATAGGTCCACAGGTCTGTTTTTATTGGGCCAGTGGTAAGTCTTTTAGGCATTGGGGGCCTTCTCAGCTCAGCTCTGCTATTCTTACTACAAATGCAGGTGATGGGCTGAATGTGGCCTGAGGGCTGTAGTTTGCCAGCCCCTATTGGCCTCCATACTTTCAGGGGCAGCTGAGAATAAGAGGAAAAAAGTCTGACACTGGAGCCAGGTCTGTGTGGAACTCAGCTCTGCTGCTTTCTGGCTTGGTTCTTGGCTGAGGCACTTCCTAAAAGTGGCAGGAATCTCTGCCCCCTGGGTTCCCATGAGTGCCCAGTGAGAACATGTGTATGGCATATGAAGAGGGTGGCCCCAGGCGGTCGTGTCTGGGGAGCGCCAGCTGCTGCTGCCCTTCCTGAGTTGCTGCTTTACGCCTGCTCATCTCCTGCTGGGAATGACTTTAGGTGTATGGAAGGCTCTTTGGGACTTGATTTGCTTGTTTATTTTTCAAGCATGAAGACTAAATGCAAAAAAATATGTGGCCTTCTGTAGTCTGTGAGAAGGTCACCATTGTTGCCTTGTTGCAGAGTGTTAAGGCTTTCACAGCTGAGTAGGTAAACAGTGAGACTGAGTGGAACCAGTTAGACAAGTCAATCTGAAGTAAAGATAAGGTTAAATATCACCTTTGGTGGACTCAAAGCGTTCTGTAGCCTTTATAACAAAGACCGCTGATTGATGAGGAAGGCCAGGATCAGTATTTCCCACCTCTGCACTCAAGGACTTGTGGGTCATTACACTCGAGCAGAGCTCTCAACCCACCATCTCCCTGTGTCTGGTGTTGCATATCACAGCTTGCCGGCGACAAGAGCTACTAAGACAGGCTGGTACTTTTTCTTGCCCTGCAAAAAACTCACAGTCTGGAGTTAAGGGAGTGGAAGGAAGTACAGATAACCACACTACAAGGCAAAACAGGCTGGTGGCTGTCTCCCCATCTAACCCAGTAGCCTTTGATCTGGGGCTTTGGCTCTGCCCACCAAATTTTGCCCTGCCCACAAAATTCCAGCCATATCTTCCTCAGCTCTGCTCTCAGTTCTGGCTTAGGCAGGTTATGCTACCCCCTTCCATATTATTCACTAATTTGTACTTTCATTCATTAAGGACATAGTTGAGTGGGTAACATGTACTTAAAAAACGCAGAGTAAAGCTGAAACAAAGCGTTCAGTTACAGATTCTCTAGTCTTTGTGCAGATCCAGTCAAAGTCCTTAAGATGCACTGCAGAACTTCTAGGACTCGTAGTTGTATTAAGCCCCGCATGGATTCACCTTGGCGTGTGGAGATGAATCTGTCTGTAAAAGAGCAGCATTATCCTGAAACCAAAGCAGAAGTTACACAGAAGAAAAGATATCCCAGTCAAAACCTTATGGCCTGGGAATAAAAATCATACAACAAATGCAAATAAGCACTAAAAAAACCAAGAACCAGTCAGGAAATTTCTGCGCTCTCTCTCTCTCTCTCTCTCTCTCTCTCTCTCTCTCTCTCTCTCTCTCTGTGCAACTTTTTATAGAAATGGGAGAAACTTGACCTAAATACTGCTCCTTTCCCTCTGCTCCATTGCATTAACTTCTCTTCCCTTTGTAAGTTACTACCTTAGTGGTCATAAAATAATATATCTCTAATTTTAATTCCTTTCACATTTATTAGCAAGCAGTGTGTGTGTGTGTGTGTGTGTGTGTGTGTGTGTGTTAAGCGGAGTCCTTTCTACCTTTCTATACTTGTCTATTTTTGTATCCTTATGAATACTGAATTACATATTTTAAAAATTCATCAGGTTGTGAGTCATTACTATCTTTTCTTTTAACTAATAATTTTCTAAATTGAAGTATAAGTTGCAGTGAATGGTGAAATAAATAGATATTAAGTATATAATTTCATTTGTTTGACAAATACTTGTGCTCTGTGCCTAGAGATATTCCTGGCAGGGCTTAGGGGATGATATGGGGTGCTGGGGTTCAAACCTGCTTGCAAGGCCAGCACCCTACCTGTTGGACTCTCATCTTCTGTTTTATTCACGACTAAAAATATACCAGGATATGGAGACTAGTTAAATAACTTTAGTGTAGTGGTCTCATTTACGTCTTCCCACTTCCTTTTCCCCCTCTCATTTCACAAAATGCTGCAGCAACATTTTCGAGCACATAATTTTGCACTAATTACACTTTTTGGTCAGCTAGAGCTCTGGAGGCGGTATTTCTAGGTTAAAATGTCTATACTTTTAGCGTTTAATTTTTTGTTTTGTTTTTGGGGTCATTCCTGGCAATGCTTAGGTCCGACTCCTGGCTCTGCACTCAAGGACCATATGGGGATCCAGGGATCAAACCTGGGTTACTACATGCAAGGCAAATGCCCCACTCACGGGTCCCCACTTACATGTTAAGTTTTACTGATATATTTTCTGTCTCTCCTTATGAGTTTATTCACTTCAAGTAGATAGGTGCAGGTCTGTCCCCAATATCCAGTCCTCTCTACTTGTATAGCGAAATCACTCCTCTCCCTCTCTCTCTCTCTCCCTCTCTCTCTCTCTCTCATCTATATTCCAGTTGCCTCAAGTATGCTATCATATGTAGAGGGGTTAAGTTTCAGTTATTGCCCTTGCTCTGTGCATACTCCCAGCCACCAGTGCACAGGGGAAATGCCTGGCTTGGGTCAGGACTGATTCAGTCTGCTGCTGCCACTACACAGCACAGGCACTCATGTCCCCGCCAGCCGCAAGAGGCAATTGTCAAGCTGTGCCTGAGTCCACTTGTTCTGCACAGTGTGAGGGTCATTGCTGTCCCTGGTTTCTCATGGAGTCACGGACTCAGGCTGGAGCTAGGAATTGCTCTTTTCTGGAAGAAGAGGCAGTTGTGTCTTGGCAGGTGCTCTGGGTCCCTCACAGAAAAGAATTTCAGAAGGAGACACAATAGTGAAGCAAGATAGTTTTTATAGACACTTATTTAGAGAGGTGAGGGGGAGCAAAAGGAGAAGGACATGTTCAAGAGAGATCACAGGCTTCTCCGTAGGTGGAAGCAAGCAAAGCAAGTGAGCAAGCGAGCAAGCTAATGTGTTCAGGAGAGAATACAGCTTGAAGAGCAAGTCTCTTCCCTGCTCTCTTAAAGTCATGTTCATATTCAAAACGCTACAGCTTTATCCACACAGTATTAATCTGTAGATGGTGAGGAGGAGTTCGAATTTTTACGTAATCCTTAAGGTAGGTATTCTGATAATAAATTCTTCGTTTTGGACTGAATATAATTTTAATTTGTGTAGAAATTAAATATTTCCTCAAAGGAGAGATCGGACCCGAGAAGATATTGTGTCACGTGCTGTTACCCAATGTCACAGTCACTGTTATAGTTACTTTTTGGCTGAGGATAGACTGTTTTTATTCTGTTTTAATTAAACATGGCAGTTAAAGCGAGGAAAGAGGCGGGGAGGGAATGTTGACATTGCCCTCTGGGCTTCTGGTCCTTCCTACCGTCTATCAAATTTGGCTCATAGTTACTGCTCTGTATTTCTACCCTTAAATTACTATTGGAACAGACTTTTATTCTACAGTGATTTTGATTATTCTTTATTTGGAATAGCATGTGTGTGTGTGTGTGTGTGTGTGTGTGTGTGTGTATGGTCATTCTCTGAGACAGCTAGTCAGAAAAGTCTTTGTAGGTATTTTTAAAAATTAGACTTCAGTTTAAGCATCTTTTATGCGTGACATAACTCAAAATTTAAAAAAATGATTATTTACTCAATTAGATTAAGTTGTTTGAAACCAGTTGTTTCTTTGCTTAAGTTGCCTATGTTGATTTTCTTGAAAGGTCTTTGAAGCTGTGATAGCGTGGATCAATTATGAGAAGGAAACCCGCTTAGAGCACATGGCGAAGCTCATGGAGCATGTCCGACTCCTCTCCTGCCTAGGGATTATCTGGTCCAGGTAAGTGCTGTGTGGAGAACCTCACGCTCCTCTATGCACCCACACACACCTCTAGGGGTAACGACAGCCGTGTTGTAAGGCGGGTGGAGGGTTCTTTCACAGGTGGTGGTATGAGCCCATTAAGTGTGATTTGATCGTGTAAAGATTGAAAACTTAGGTTTGAGAATAGGACATTTCAGTTTCAGTCTTTCCCTACTACTTAACTTTTGGTTTTTGTTTCATCTCTTTCAGTTTCTGTTTCTTTTGCCCATTGGAGAGGATATTATAAGAGAGCCACACCAGATTGTTGTGAGGTATTTAGAATGACCTAGTATACTCTCAGTAAAAGTTAAGTACTTTTAATGTAGGCAACTAAACTGAGAGGCATCATTTCCTAAATATTTCTGTTCGTTTTTGCTTGGTTTTAGGCAATTTGGAGTCAATTCAAGATGTAAGACACCCCAGATATCTGGAAGATATATTTCTTCCATTTTTTCTGAGGAAGTGAAGAAAAATGAAGAAGTAACGGCACTCTTGTGTCACTACAGGCTTCCTCATATAATCCTTATAACCTGGCAGTGTCTAACCTTCTCTTGACACATAAGCCTGGGGCCTGTGGAGGTTAGATTTATCTGGAGTTACCAACTAGTAGGAGACAAGGTCAGGCTGTACGTTTAACTCTGTTAGGCTCTACAGCACACACTTTCCATCAGCTAGCCTGCCTCCTTCACTGCTCTCTTCTGCTTTTTATTACCTGCTTAGTTTGCAGAATAAATGGCAGTAGATTTCCTTAGAAGCAGGAAGGGTAAAACTTAAATATGAATGAATGAAACATCAGAAGCTGACCGGCCCTCTGCTTTCCTGAGAAAGCCCCTGGAGGGTGGGAGTTTGAAATAGGGTCCAGCAAGCTGGCACTGTCACTTTCTGGTCATAGAATGCTGAGACAAGCACTCAAATGTTTTCTTAGACCTCATTCTTCCTCCTAGGGCAAAGGTAACATGCCCATCTAGCATTGTTTGGAGGAGATAGATAGGGTTGGTTAGTCATGCAAGCCCCTGGCATTCTCTGGGTGCTGG
>JAJIBD010011259.1:0-42793 GCA_021461705.1 Cryptotis parvus
ATATTCATCTTTGTGTGGCTCCAGCACTGAGGTGACCGTCCGGCACAGACTGTCCCGATGGGCACAGGGCCCTTTGGTCCCTCCTAGCCTTCAATCTTGCTCTCAAATGCTCTCCCCACCCTTTCTCAGGACTCAGATCATATCCGAACACCAGTGCCTGATTCCTTCTAGAATAAATGTTTACAGGACAAATTCTCCCCGACTGGCCTCCATGACCTCTCCAGCCTTTTGTCATGGTTCTTCCTAAACCCCACCTGCCCCACCCGTAACCCTGAACAGGGCTCCTGCTGTTCCCAGGAAGCCCCCACCTTCCTGTTCCCGCACATGGCACAGACATCGCCTGCCCTGAACGCCCTTTCCGTCCTTCTGGGCCACTTCCCTATCCCGAGGAAATGAACCAGCCTCCTCCTGTCGGTTCCTCCTGCTCCAAACAGAACAGGGGCTGTTCCTTCCCCAGCCCGAGGGCAGGGGGCTGAGCCCAGTCACTTGGGAACCCCATAACTTGCCCAGATCACGGCCTCAATCTGCGCAGTTTCCCTGCTGTGAACCTCCACTGTGCCCAAGAGGAGGGTCACACACTCACACTCCACCGATGCACTCGCTGATCCTGACAGAATCTCTCTGGGGACAGAGCCCCCTCTCCTCCATTTGTCCCCATACTACCAGCACCTACGACTGAATGCAGTAAGTGTTCAATGTATTTGCTTATTGCTTACAAACGTGACACAGAAGCAACCACGTGACCCAGCAATCCCACTCTGAGAGATTTATGCAAAGGGATTTATTAAAAACATTGTTTTTGGTTTTTGGGTCACACTCAGCAGTGCTCAGGGTTACTCCTGGTTCTGAACTCAGTCAGCACCCCTGGTAATGCTCAGGGGACCATATGGGGTGCTGGGGATTGAATCAGAGTTGGTCCATGCAAGGCAGCACCTTGCCCACTGTACCATGGTTCTGGCCGCTCTCGGCCCTTTTTTTTGCTTTTTGGGTCACACCCAGCGATGCTCAGGGGTTACTCCTGGCTCTGCACTCAGGAATCAGTCCTGACACTGCATGGGGGACCATATGGGATGCCGGGGATCGAACCTGGGTAGGCCGCATGCAAGGCAAACGCCTTACCCACTGGACTATCTCTCCGGCCCCGCGCCAGGCCCTTTTTCATCGATTTTTAAAATCAGTTTCTTTTGTAGTGCTGGGGATTGAATCCAGGAGTTCACACATAAGAGGCAAGTGTTCTACTGCTGAGCTGCGTCCTCTCCTCCCTCCCTCCTCTCCTCCCTCCTCTCTCCTCCCCTCCCCTCTCCTTCCCTCGCTCTTCCTCTCCCCTCTCCTCTCCTTTTAAAAAAGGGCTGTTACTAAATTATATACTTTTCAATTTTCTTAAAATTTTGATCACACCTGGCGATGCTCAGGGGCTGCTACTAATTATAGGAGGTGCAAATCATCTCCAAATAAGCACCAAATATCTGCGGTTGCACGATATATTAAATATATATTTTCAAACATAGTCACGTCACTTAACAACAATAGCTCCGTGAGCTAAACATGCACAGGCAGGCCCCACATTGTTTCCAGACTGAGTTTACTTTGCAACTGGAAAAGGCTGTTTCTGAAAATGTTACTGGGCTTGGGTGCAAAGTGATAATAAAAGTAAGTGAAAGCAGCAAATATTGGTTGAACTCTTCCTACATTCCTCCTCGCCCGGAGCTTTAGCTCAGTGCCATTACCTGGGAGCCTCACCCTGACCCCACCAGGCAGGACTGTTCTGGGGGTTTTGGCCCCACATGTTGACATGTGCAGGTGAGGCCATAGAGGTAAAGCCAGTCTGTGACGCCCGTGTTGTACAGCAAGGTGCAAGGGGAGTCAAACCCAGGGACTCTCACCCGCACGCCTGTGCTTCAGATACTGAACTGGACCCTGGATGGTGGGAATCAAAGTGATTTTTTATTTTCTCTGTTTTGATTTATAATACATATGTATATATATTATTTTTTGGGTCACACCCAGTGATGCTCAGGGGTTACTCCTGCACTTAGGAATTACTTCTGGCGGTGCTCAGGGACCAGATGAGATGCTGGGGATCAAACCCGGGTTGGTCATGTGCAAGGCAAATGCCCTACCCACTGGACTATCCTCCGGCCTTTGTTTTTTGTTTTTTTTTTTTTGCCTTTTTGGGTCACACCCGGCGATGCTCAGGGGTTACTCCTGGCTCTGCACTCAGGAATTACTCCTGGCGGTGCTCAGGGGACCATATGGGATGCCGGGGATCGAACCGGGCCGGCACAGGCCAGCCGCGTGCAAGGCAAACGCCCTACCCGCTGGGCTATCGCCCCGCCCCATGCCTGTTTAGATTTTTAAAAAAGTCGTTTTCTGGGCTGGGAGCGATAGCCCAGCGGGTAGGGCGTTTGCCTTGTACATGGCCGACCTGTGCCGGCCTGGGTTCGATCCCCGGCATCCCATATGGTCCCCCGAGCACCGCCAGGAGTGATTACTGAGTGTAGAGCCAGGAGAAACCCCTGAGGATTGCCGGGTGTGACCCAAAAAAGCAAAAAAAAAAAAAAGTCATTTTCTAAGTGTTCTACCATCATCCTATAATTTGTTTCTGGGCCACACCCACTGATGCTCAGGGCTTTCTTCTGGCTCTGCACTCAGCCCTGGTGGACTCAGGGACCATATGGATTGCTGGGGATCAAACCCAGGTCAGTCACATGCCAGGCAAGCATCCTGCCCAATGTACTATCGCTCTACATGCCCTACATGCTATACTTTTTTTTCTTTTTGGGACCCACCTGGCCATGCTCAGGAGTTACTCCTGGTTCTTCACTCAGGACTTACTCCTGGCCATGCTAGGGGGACCATATGGGATGCTGGGGATTGAACCTGGGTCAGCCACATGCAAGGCAAACACCCTACCCGCTGTACTATTGCTCCGCCCCAACCTATACTATTTTTATGTTTGAAAAAAATAGAAGCGTATTGTAGAATATAAGCCAGTAAGTACATTTTCACTAAGGAGGTGTTCCCTTTCCTCTAGAACTATGACACTGATAGTTGGAGTCTTAATTTCCAGCACTTTCCACCTCAAGAGCACTGCAGGTGATGGAGTCCCTACAGGGACACTTCCCCATTTTCTGGGAAAAGGTCTTTCCCCAGGCCCCTATCCCTGCGTTTGCTGGGGCAAAGGGAAGGAGCTGAACTGAGTGCAGTGAGGCACGTGTTTGGTCCCTCCAGCCTCGGGTCCTTCCTCTCCTACGCTGCTAATTCCTCCTTCCAGCTGACCCGAGGGCCGCAGTGGGGCGTGGGGAGGAGCTGAGGGGACACTGCACGCTGTGGCCGCCTGTCTTCAGGAAGCCTGGACTCGCCACTTCCTGGAGGGCTGCTCTCCTCTCCTGTGCCACCTCTGGAGAATGGAACTGGCAGTGAAAAAGGCCCCAAGGACCCTGCCTCACCCCTCTGGTTTGGGAAGGAGGTCTTGGCCTCTGAACAGACCCCATTTAAGTAAAACCCAGCTTTGGAATCTGTCCTTGGCTGAATCTGGCGCTGTTTATCCTCTGTCTCCTCTCTCCACTCCTGCTCTTGGACTTGAGTCCAGGCCCCTGTGAGCACATCTCCGAGCCTGTTTCCTCCTAAAACAAACAAGGGAACCTTCCAGCCTCTCGCTCCTTCCTCTGGGGACTGTTGTGGAGACCATGAAGAGCAGATGGGGGCCGTGTGCACACGGAGCCACAGACACGTGTTGACGTGGACTCGGTCTGATTAACACTGCTGCCGGGGTCCCATGACTGAGTCAGAGGGAAAACTGGGTTTTGAATCTTATTTTCCATCTCAGATGAAAAATTAGGTTAAGGGGCTAGAAGAACAGTATAGTGGGAAGGGCATTTGTCTTGCACACAGCCTGGGTTTGATCCCCAGCATCCCATATGGTCCCCCAAGCCAGGAATAATTCCTGAGGGCAGAGCCAAGAGCAACCCCTGGGTGTGGCCCCCAAACACAAAAACAAACAAGCAAAACATTAAGTTAAGAAGCAGGTGCCCCAGGGGCTGGAGCCATAGCCCAGCGGGTAGGGCGTTTGCCTTACAAACAGACAGACAAACAGGCATGAGCCTGCCCGGGTTCAATCCCCGGCATCTCATATGGTCCCCAAGCACCAAGCACCGCCAGGAGTAATTCCTGAGTGCAGAGCCAGGAGAAACCCCTGAGCATTGCCGGGTGTGACCCCAAAAAGCAAAAAAAAAAAAAAAAAAAAAAAGAAGAAGCAGGTGCCCTGAAGGTGAGTGGAGCCCAGGAAAGAGACAAGCGTCCCCACAGCGTCCCTGGCTCCCATTGGGCAGGGAAGTCAGTGGCCTCCCAAGAGAAGTGTGGAGCTTGGCTCTGACGTCATACCTGGGCCTCCACTTCCTGTCCTGAAGATGGGTCAGAAGGTTCTTTCCCGCTCTTATACTTCCAGGTGGGAATTCTGAATTTTAAGGTTTTATGAGATTATAAAAAGAGACAGCTCTATCTGTCTGCCTGCCTGTCTGTTTGTCTGTCTGTCTATCTATTTTTGCTTTTGGGTCACACCTGGGCAATGCTCAGGGGTTACTCCCTGGCTCTGCACTCAGGAATTACTCCTGGCAGTGCTCAGGGGACTACATGGGATGCCGGACCTCGAACCTGGGTCGGCCACATGGAAGACAAACGCCCTACCTTCTGCCCTACCGATCTTTCCAGCCCTAGAAAAGTCAATTTAGCACAGTGTCTACCTAGTAGCGATCTCAGCAAGTTAGTATAGTTCGGACAGTCAACTGCAGAATCAGCCAAGAATGTGATCACTTGATCACTTGATCACTTGAATCCCGTTATTCATTGATTTGCTCGAGTGGGTGCCAGTAACATTTCCATTGGACCTTATCACGTGCCAATGTAGCCCAATGGCATCTGGTTGATTCAGGAATAATTTTATCAGGCACTGCTTGTTTGCCTTATCTATACAATAGATAAGGAGAGTCAGGAAAATAAACATTTTTGTTACTGGTTTTGGCATATCGAACACGCATTGGACAGCTTGCCAGGCTCTGCCATGCGGGCGCTTTATCCATATAATTATTATGAAGTGATAAGAATCTTAAGATCTATCTCTGACCTTGCGATTTATCAGAATCATCCATATATATATATATATTTACATATATATTATATATTTTTGGTCACACCCATCAACACAATTATTTTATACTGCCCTACAATATAAAATAAATTACTGAAGGTCTGCTACAGGGGCAGGCTTAAGCAGTAGTTGGGAAAATTGGAAATAATGGTGGTGGGAAGTTGCAAATGAAAGTGGGATTGGGGTTGAATATTGAATATTAAATTGAGTAGAAGCACACCACTACATTTATTATTATTATTATTATTATATTATTATTATTTTGCCTTTTTTGGGTCATACCCAGTGACGCTCAGGGGTTACACCTGGCTCTTCGCTCAGGAATTACTCCTAGCAGAGCTTGGGGAACCATATAGGATGCTGATTGAACCCAGGTTGGCTGTGTACAAGGCAAACACCCTATCCACTGTGCTAGCCTGACCCCCACTACATTTAATAAGCTCAATAAGTGAAAGCAATAACACAGATGACCCAATTCTCAGGTAACAGCTCAATAAAATAAAAAGGTCATCACTGAGGTAGCAGAGATAGTATAGCAGGAAGGCCTTGCACACGACTAACTTGGGTTTGCTCCTTGGTACCCCATATGGTCTCCAGAGCTCACCAGGCGTTGTCCCTAAGTACAGAGGCAGCAGTACTGCCAGGTACTAAGAAACTAAAGAAAGAGGGGCCGGAGCGATAGCACAGCGGGTAGGGTGTTTGCCTTGCATGCGGCCAACCTGGGTTTGATCCCTGGCATCCCATATGGTCCAGGAGTAATTCCTAGTGCAGAGCCAGGAGTAACCCCTGAGCATTGCCAGGTGTGACCCAAAAAAGCAAAAACAAAAAAAAAATAACAGAAAGAAAGAGAGAGAGAGCAAGAGAGAGGAAGAGAGGGAGAGAGGGAGGGAGGGAGGGAGGAGGGAGGGAGGGAGGAGGAAGGAAGGAAGGAAGGAAGGAAGGAAGGAAGGAAGGAAGGAAGGAAGGAAGGAAGGAAGGAAGGAAGGAAGGAAGGAAGGAAGGAAGGAAGGAAACCAAAACCAGAAAAGCCAAGAAACTGGGGACTGGGGAGACGTTTCAAAGGGCGAAGGGCAGGTTTTGCATTGGGGGGTGGGGGGGCTGGGTGTGAGCTCCTGAACTCACCAGGAATGACCCTGAGTAATGCTGGGTGTGACCCAAATAACAAAAGCAATAAAGAAAAGAGAGACAGAGAAAGAACAACAGTTTGGGGGATGGAGCTAGGAGCAGGCTGAGTAACTCTGATAACGTTATCAAGCCACAAGCTGATCTGACTACTTCAGACCCTCTGAACTCATGTGCCTGAGCCTACAGGCACTTGTAGGTTTCTAGGCGGGTACTTAGTTTCGCAAACAACTCTGTGCCAAAAGAGATCACCAGAGGAAACGCCACATAACTGGCGACCATGAGGATGCTCGAGAGGTTGTCAGAGTCAAGCTTCTGGGACTGTGATGAATAGGGTCAGCAGTCAGTGGTCAGCAGTCTGGCACGCACAGGGAAGTCGCCCAGCCCCTCATTTTCCAAGTGGGCTTTGTGTCCTCTAGGCAAGAACATCTCACACAATGCGCCAATAAATCAGTCACTTTGTACTCAAATCGGGTTTCCATGAGGCAACGTGCCAAGGGCACAGACTCCACCTAGGTGTGAAGAGCAGCTTGTTGCTGGCATTTCAGAAGGGTCAAAAGACAGTGATGTTTACCGGCCCAATTCTCTCTCTCTCTCTCTCTCTCTCTCTCTCTCTCTCTCTCTCTCTCTCTCTCTCTCTCTCTCTCTCTCCCCCTTTGCTTTTTTGGGTCACAATTGGCGATGCTCAGGAATTACTCCTGACTCTGCACTCAGGAAGTTCCTCCCTTCCTTCCTTCCTCTCATACTTTCTTTTCTTTCTCATCCCCACAGTTCTCAGGGGGATACTCCTGGTGGTGCCTCAGGGACCATATGCGCTGCTAGAGATTGAACCCAGATCCGTGGCTTGCAAGGTAAGCACCCTAGTCACTGTGCTTTTTAAAGAGACATGTTAAAGCAAGGAAACACCCATTTAGGATCGATCCTTGACCAGCCAAAGGGCTGGATCTTACCAGAACTCCTGACTGGGCTACAGCGCCCTGCCCTCTTTCTCCCTTTTAGCACTCCCAGTGTTGGTGCCTGTCCCAAGAGCATCTGGACAGCAGCCACCATAAAGACAAGCTCCAGCAACGCTGGTTATCGGCTCAGTTCTATAGCCAAACACTTGCTCAGACCTAGTGGTTTCTGGGTTAAGGTCCCAGTTGGGATGACAGATGGAGTCAGTGGGAATGATGTGATTCCACATTGAATCCCTTATTTTAAAAAAAAGAAGGCAGGGACTGGAGAGATATTGTATAGGTAGGGTGCTTGCCCTGCATGCAGCCAACTCAGTGTTGCTCCTCAGCATCCCATGTGATCCTTTGTTAGGAGTGATGAAGAAATGTTCCAACAATCCTAACAGTGAGAAATAATCACTGGAATTATGAGACGCTGCTCAACTGACAGATAAAGCAAAGATCAACGACTGGGCTGGCAAGGCCCGAGTAGGTGGGGTGTGGAACTGGCCCTTGGTACTGCGGATGGGAGGGTAAACAGGTGCGTCTTCCAGAGGGGGCATTTTGGAACCAGCAGGCAGAGCAAAGAGACCACAGATGAGCCAGATTTAGCAGTTGGACTTGGAGGAGCTACACTTCTGCTTTTTTTTTTTTTTTTTTTGCTTTTTTGGGTCACACCCGGCGATGCTCAGGGGTTTCTCCTGGCTCTGCACTCAGGAATTACTCCTGGCGGTACTGGGGGACCATATGGGACGCCGGGATCGAACCCGGGCCGGCACAGGCCGGCCGCTGGCAAGGCAAACGCCCTACCCGCTGGGATATCGCTCCGGCCCCAACTTCCTCTTTACCTTGCAGACTGTATGTATTGGCTCTACGGAGCCAAGTACGCGGGTCCCTGCAGTGCTGTCTATGGAGGGTGGAAAACAGTCTGCACCATCCCTCTACAGGAGACCGGAGGAGGAGGAGGCGACTTCCAAGTTCCCACGGGGATTCAGTGTTTGAGGACGCTCCAGCTCTGGGGAACCATGAGGAACTGCCGACAAAGCCTGTCTGGGTGAATGTGGGGCGTGAATGCGGCTGGAGCGTGCACACACTCTAGGCCGAGGGGCAGGTGCTTCTGAAGAGCACTCGAGGAACAAGAGCCCCTTGGGCAAACACTCTGACGTGCACTTTGCAGATTATTTGACCTCAAGCAGAAGGTGGTTTTGAGAACCTAAGAGTCCTGTGCGTAGTATTTGGTATTCCCAAATCCCAGAAAGAGATGTGTGCTTTAAAAGGATGGTGCTGGAGCAATAGTATAGCAGGTAGGGTGCTCGCCGTGCACATGGCTGACCAGGCTCCATTCCCAGCATCCTATATGGTCCCCTGAGCACTGCCAGGAGTGCTGGACTTAGGAGTAACCCCTGAGGACTGCTGGGTGTGGCCTGCAAACCAAAACCAATAAACAAACAAACAAATAAAAAGACTGGAGAGTGGACGTGAGTGGGGCCCTTGGCCACGGCATCCCAATTCCCAGTTCTTCTCTTTTTTTTTTTTTTTTGCTTTTCTGGGTCACACCCGGCAATGCTCAGGGGCTACTCCTGGCTCTGCACTCAGGAATCACTCCTGGCAGTGCTCGGGGGACCATATGGGATGCCGGGAATCGAACCCGGCCAGCACAAGCCGGCCACGTGCAAGGCAAACGCCCCTACCCGCTGGGCTATCGCTCCGGCCCCCAGTTCTTCTCTTCAGCAGGGTTCCCCCCACAGCCCCACCTATACTCTCCCGAGCATTTCCTGACTGTACCACTTCCTCACATAGGTCCCTGAGAGGACTGCGTGTGCCCCAAAGCTCGGCCACTCTCTGCTCTCCTGTGGGACCCTTAAATCATAAGGCTGAGCTGACCTGTGGAGGGTGAACGGTGGACCTGGTTCCCGGACCCCCGCAGAGAGCCCTGTCTCCACCAGGAACCCACAGGTCGGCACTCAGTGATTTCCACTGGTGATGCCACTCTCTGGGGCGGGCTGAATTCCCTCCTTCTGTGGCTGTGAGAAGAGGCACACCTTGTCCCAGGCCATTGGAGGTACCAGGGTGGCTCAGGCCAGCGCCTCCCCCAGGGTCCTCAGAGCTCGCCTGCACTGTACCACCTCGCCCCGGGGGCAGGCTGGGGTGCCCCCTGTGAGCGCCATAGCTGGCATGTAAGCACCTTGAGCTTGACTCTGAGCCATGTGAGGGAAACTAAGTCTCCTCCCCTTTACAGAGGAGGACACGGAGGCTCACAGAGGTGCGGTCACTTGGGGTTTCCCAGCTGTGGGAGAGAAATGGGGAAAAATGCCTCAGGTCTGTAGTTCTGGCCTGATTCTGCTCCTCTTCGCCTGCGCCCTGCACCTACAAACCATCTTCCGCACCAACTAGTCTGAGGGCCCACACGGGCACAGTGGTGGGGAAGGCAAACGCCACAATGGGGACTCAGCTTGTGAAACAGGAATGTCCCTGTGACAGCAATGAAGTTAGAAACGTATGAAAATATAAATGAGATCTCTTTTTAAGAAGTGCCATTTTTCAGCGTTACAAGTTTGTATATGCCTGCTAAGGGGGCAGGCTGGGGAGTGGGCAGGAACTGAGACGCTGGTGATGGGATGGGACATTGGTGGCGGGATTGGTGTTGGAATATTATGTGCCTGAAACAACTCTATTATTATGAGTGATTATGCTTGCAAGAGGACATATGGAGATGTTACTGGTGCCTGCTCGAGCAAATCGATCAACAACGGGAAGACAAGTGATACAAGTGATATAAATCATGGTGCCTTAATCAAAATTAAAAGAAAGAAAATGCCTTTTACTTTTCTTTTCTTTTTTTTTTTTTTGCTTTTTGGGTCACACCGGCAATGCTCAGGGGTTACTCTTGGCTCCGCACTCAGGAGTTACTCCTGGCGGTGCTTGGGGAGACCATATGGGATGCCGGCACAGGCCAACCGATGTGCAAGGCAAACGCCCTACCCACTGGGCTATCGCTCTGGCCCCTTTTACTTTTCTTTTGGGGTACCTAGAAAGCCCACCTTCCCATTAGGCCTAGAACTGTTTGGGGGTGCTTCTACATGAGGCATGAGGGAGGGCACTGCTAAGGGCCATCTCAGTTAGTCAGAAAGCCCCGACCGAAGTGAGTGCTGAGGGGTGACTTCCGAAAAGCCCTGGTCTAGGGCATACTGGTGAACCCCAGTGTCCGTCCCACAGCTGGGTGCCCCCACCTTACCCCAGGCCCAGTCACTCACGGCACCCTCCGTCCCAACCTGAGCGGTGGCATGAACCTGTGTGTGGGCCAGGTGTGGGACATGGTTCAGATTCATGGGGTTTCCAAGACTCCCTCACCTGCTCTGTCTGGTCAGTGGAGAGAAGGGGGCAGGCTAGGAGACAGGCCCACAGGCTCCATCTCCCGTGAGATGCATTGCTGGGCAGTGGTCAGCGGTTAGTGGTCAGTGCCCGGCCCTGGGTTGCCTGTCCCGGAGGTCAGGAAGTCGTGTGTGGAGTACCTGGTGCTGGAGAACCTCAGCTCCTGGCTGTGGCCCGTCCCTCACAGACTCCAAGGCCCAGCAGGGAGGATGTGGGGAGACGGGGAACCCGAGAACACAGCCTGGCGCAAGAGGAAGGAAAGCCAGGCAGCCCCGGCACCCACAGAGATGAGCAGCGGCCTGGTCTGAGCACAGCGCCGGATGCTCATAATGATAACTCGGAGCAATCGAGAGGTCATGAAAGATAGTCCTTTAATGGCTTCCTGTTGTTCACAGACTACGAAGCCGGCATGCCTCCAGTAGGTGCACGGCTCATACCAGCTGGCCTGTTCCCTCACTGCCCCTACTCTGACCCTCACCAGCCTCCAGTCTCCCCTAAACCTGCCAGGTCTGGCCCTGCCTCCAGCCCTCACAATGCAGGACCTGTCTCCAGTGCACTTCCCCGCCCTCTGCAGGCCAGACCCTTCCTTCCTCCTGATGTCTGAGGCCTCCCTTAGAGCCCATGGAAGCAGCACCTGGGCCCCACTCCGGGGACTGGCAAACTTTCCTTCTCTTCATTTAGTGTTCGTTGGTTTCACACAGGGACTCATCCATCTCAACCCACCCCCACCCCTACCTCCGTGTCTGCCCTAGGAAGGCAGTGGCCAGGCCCATCGTGTTAAAATTAAGGGACCCAAGACCTGCCACAAGCCGGATGCTTAGGAGAGGATGCAGGAGGCAGGAATGGTGTGGACATGCCCACGACGCCGGGCAGAAGAAAACCTTCCCTTCGCTGTCCTCCCAAAAGAATGCAGGGCTGGGGTTGCGGTTGTCTTTCCCCAAGATTTCCATCATAACTGCTGAAGGGAAAGCCCAGTTGACCGGGTGTTTGCAGAGGAAAAGTTTTGCTTTCACAGAAACATCTGGCCCCGTGAGACGCCCCCCCCCCCACTGTAGCCTTCTAACTGCATGTGAGAGTATGAATGTGTGAGGGTATATATACACATGTGGGTGTGTGTCTCTGTGTGTGCTTATATAACTGCGAGAGCGGGTGTATGTGTATGTATGTGTCTATATGTTTGAGAGTTTCTGTGAGTATATGAATGTTTGAGTGTGTGCAAGTGTGTGTATGTAAGTGTAAATGTGTGAGTGTAAGAGGATTGTGTGTGTATATGGTGTGTGAGATTTTGAGTGTGTGAGTGGGTGTGTGTATGCATTGCATGGACAGTGGTCAGCAGTCAGTGGTCAGCGCCCGGCCCTGGGTTGCCTGTCCCGGAGGCCAGGAAGTCGTGTGTGGAGTAGCTGGTGCTGGAGAACCTCAGCTCCTGGCTGTGGCCCGTCCCTCACAGACTGCAAGGTGCTGTGAGTACATGAATGTTTGAGTGTGTGCAAGTGTGTGTAGCCCAGCTCTTTTCTCTGGCCTGAAGTTGACTGGGTTCAGCTGGATTGTTGTTGTTATTATTATTATTATTATTATTATTATTATTATTATTAGCTGTGTAGTTCTTGCTGTGTGGCAGGATTTAGTACTAGGGTTAGGGCCCCCTAAAGGCTCATAGGTCTGGGAGTCCCTAGCGAAACCAACACAGGCTATGTAAGTGTGTGTATAAGAGAGGGAGAGGGAGAGAGAGACAGAGAGAGAGAGACAGAGACAGAGAGACAGAGACTGGTAGGGCTGCTGCCCTGTTTTCTTTTTGCTTTTTAGGTCACACCTGGCAATGCTCAGGGGTTACTCCTGGCTCTTCACTCAAGGGACCATATGGGATGCTGGGGATCGAACCCAGGTTGGTCGCATGCAAGGCAAACACCCTACCCACTGTGCTATTGCTCCAGCCGCTGCCCTGCTTTCTTTCCCTGTCTTCTATGGTTTTATCACATGTTCGGGAACCAAGTTGTGTGCAGTGAATCCTGCCCAGCTACTTCCTAGTTATATGGTTATGAGCCACTTTATAACTTAGTGGCTTAAACAACCACCAGCTCTTTTCTCTGGCCTGAAGTTGACTGGGTTCAGCTGGGTTGTTGTTGTTGTTGTTGTTGTTGTTGTTGTTGTTATTATTAACTGTGTAGTTCTTGCTGTGTGGCAGGAATTAGTACTAGGGTTAGGGTCCCCAAAGGCTCACAGGTCTGGGAGTCCCAGTGGCTTCTCCCATCAAACTGTTTGTCCCCATGGCATGGCTGGAGGCTTCCGGAATCGCTGGGCCTCTCCACATGACCCGCCTGAGCTCCCTCAAGTATAGTGCTTTCAGGGGTAGCAGGACTTTTTATTTGGTGGGGAGGTTTGGGACGTCACCTAGTTGAGCTCGGGGTTTACCCCTGCTCTGTGCCCAAGGATCACTTCTGGCAGGGCTTGGGGGGACCCTATGTGGTGCTAGGGATTGAACCTAGCTGCGTGCAAGACAAGTGCTTTCCCCACTGTGCTATCTCTCTAGACCAGGTAGTCAGACTTTTAACATGGCGTTGGCTTCCCTGGAACAAACTTGCCAAGAACCTTCTTGCGACGTAGCCTTGGAAAGTCACGGAGCATTGCTTCTGTGGAATTATACTGATGAGAAAGTGAGTTGGACGACTCCTGATTCAAGGGCCAGAGCTGCACTCGGGTATGAAGGCTGGTGGGAGGAGGCATCTTTGAGACCAGTGACCTCACTCACTGTGGGATGCAGCTGAATTCTTAACCTTGTTCATAGAAGAATCTTCTTTCTCATAGAATTGGAATGCAATTCCTACCTCTCTGAGCTTCTGCGAGAAACAAATGAGCTAAAAATTAAATGGAAAGCACCCAATAGTGTGACTATTAGCATTATTGCATTTCAATGCATAGTATCACATCTTTTTTTTTAAGTCCAAAAGTTAGTTTATAACTTCTGTTGCATAATCACTGGTGAGGAATAATTCTGTTCCTAACATCACTTAAAAGGAAAGGACCAATGTATTCACCAGTGGCCTGTGGATGCACTGAGCCCCAGCAGTGAATTCTCCCTGTATCATGCTTCATCAGCATATTTCTGGGTGGTGCAGAGACACTGTTGCCATACTGTGACTCAACCCCAAGGACAGTCACAGGTGTGAGGGGAGAGAGAGCAGGTGAAAGAGCCCTGCCAGGCCACGAGATAGGAGAGACTTTGCATCTTCCTGTGAAAGCTAAACTGTACAGTTCATCTGCCAGCGATATTGAAACAGTGGCTTCTGCTTGCTTTAGATGGCTCTCAAGGTCACAGTGGGAATGAAGGGAAACAACTTCCCTATGAGAATAAGATGCCACAGGTCATCATCCTGGGATCCTGGGACCCTAACAGCCTTGCAGGCCTAGGATGAGTGTGTCAACAAGCCCTTCCAAGAGCACTTTCGCCACTGCTAGCAGTGGATTGATTTAATGATGATGGACAATTAACATAGATGGGAATTTAAGTGCAGGTTCTTATACCCTAGGGAGTAGTTAAGAATTGGGATCTAATACCATTGTCACCAGCCAAGGAAACAGTCACCAAAAGCTACAAAAAGATGGAAATCTAAGGCACAGATTGAATCTGAAGATAATGCACTATAGGAGAGTGGTCAAACAAACACATCTCATTGAATGGCACAGAGAACAGAGTGTCAAGGCAAAGTCTTATTTTCAGATATAGAAGATGATATATTATAAGCCAGCATTTTGCAGTACTGTATATTTTTTCAAATGTAATACTTCCACTATCCTTTGGACCACTGAATTTTGTTTGTTTGGGGACCATACCCTACTCAGGACTTAGTCCTGGTTGTGTTTCCAGGGCTCACCCCTGGTAGTGCTTGAGAAATAATAATGGGGTGCTGGGAATTGAATTGGGGTGGGCCTCATGCAAGGTAAGTGCTCTACCTGCTGTACTATCTCTCTGCTCTGGACCACAGAAATTTTCTTTTGTTTGTTTTGTTTTGGGGCCACACCTGTCAGTGCACGGGCCTTACTCCTGGATCTTCACTAAGGGATCTTCATGCCTGACTGGCTTGGGGGACCATATGGAAGGCTGGGGGAGCAAACCCTGACTGGTTGCCTGCAAGGCGAGTGCCTTATCCACTGTGCTATATCTGCAGTTATGCACCATTGAGTTTTAATGCATACTCACGAGCATTCCATGCATCCTAATCCCACACCAAAGACAGTTAAGTAATGAGTGATAATTAACTAATACCAGCACAATTAAAATGAATATTCCACATAATGGTTGCACCTCACTCTTTGTTGAGAAAAGCATAAAATTTGCAACAATTACTCTGTGGAGGTTGGTAATACTTAAAAGAATAAGGAACAAATCTCTTCTCTGATTAACCCCTCTCGCCCACTGTCTGTGAAATGTTCTTTTTAAATTTGATTTTGGAGGCGGGTAGGGGTTTTGGGCCACACCCGGCAGTGCTCAGGGCTTACTCTTGGCGCTAAGCTCAGGTATCTTGACCTGGTGGGACCTGGGGGATTAAGTGGGGGTCAGGGCAAGTGCCCTACCCTCTGTATCTCTTTGACCCCTGTGAAATGTTCTGCAAAACAGTTCATAATCCTTAGTTGCTCTTTATGGAAAGAAAGGAAAATGTTCTTTTCCCTAAGAACAGCAGATTTTTATTTTTCATTTGAAAGTCTAGGCAGGTTAAAGCCTGGGTAGATGCAGTCATTCCGCAGGCTCAAGTATGCATTTAAAATATTAACAAAAACTAAAAATAGCCATCAGGGCTTGGCAAGTGCCATTCTGAGTCATAGTGGGGGATGCTCACATTAGGGGCAGGGGCCAAACACTTGTGGTGTGGAATTTCCCGTGGCACCAGCGGAAAAGGAGCCATGAATGTGTTTGTCAGCAAACTTCCCCAAACAAAAAGAAATCAGGATTTCCTGTTGGGGTGTAAGAAGTGAGTGATGTCCAGGACCTCACAACTCAACCTCAGGCTGGCCTCAGCAGCCTTGCCAAAAACACAGGATCTGCCAATAAATCATCAGGGTCAGTCCCAACCCTGGAGGACTGACCTCAGGGTCAAAAAATGATGAGCCATTTTTTTGCTGCTGAAAATTTTTAGTAAAGCTCAGAGGTAAGTCACGGAGCTCAAGCTCTAGGTATAAAAGTGGCACCAGGACCCAGGCCTGTGAATGCAGCCGGGTGTGTTGTGCAGAACAGATCACAGCATCTTCTCCTTCCTCATGCCTTGGTACTCCGACAGCCACGGATCTTTCTCTGAACTCTGAACCAGAAAGAAGCCATGGTGGAGCCAGAGCGATAGGCTAATAGGTAGGGTGTTTGCCTTCAGCAGCAGACTCGGGTTCGATCCCCAGTAGCCCATATGGTCCCCTGGAGTAACCCCTGGGCCTGAGCCTTGCTGGATGTGAACCAAAAAGCAAAAAGAAAGAAGCCACCTTAAGAGCGTCACAGCTTTAGGGGCCGGAGCGATAGCCCAGCCGGTAGGGCGCTTGCCTTGCAAGTGGCCGCCCATGCCGGCCCGGATTCGATCCCGGCATCCCATATGGTCCCCTGAGCACCGCCAGGAGTAATTCCTGAGTGCAGAGCCAGGAGAAACCCCTGAGCATCGCCGGGTGTGACCCAAAAAGCAAAAAAAAAAAAAAAAAAAAGAGCGTCACAGCTTTATCTTAACTTTATTCTCAGTTCTTAGCTTATAAAAGGCCTATCTCACTAGAGAGAGGTGATCTACCTCTCTCTCTCTCTCTCTCTCTCTCTCTCTCTCTTTAGTTCTTTTGCTTTTTAGCTTTTTTTTTTTTTGGTTTTGTTTCGCTTTCTTTCTTTTTTTCCCCTTTTCCTTTGGGCCACACCTGGCAGTGCTCAGGAGCTCCTCCAGGCTCCCTGCTTGGAGGATGCCGCTCAGGGACCATTTGTATGCACAGGCCTGGATTTACTCCATCCACTGCATGGTCCTTGTGCACTGCCAGGATTTACCCCCCAAGTACAGAACTAAGAATAGCCCCCTATGCAGCATGGGTGTAACCCCAAACTAGGCTCCCAAAGCCCCCAAATGTTAAATATTCAGGGGGCTAGACAGTACAGTAAGTAGGGCATTTGTCTTGCATGGGACTAACCCAGGTTCAATCCCTGGCACCCCACTGGTACCCCGAGCACTGCCAGGAGAAATTCCTGAATGCAGAGCCAGCAGCAACGTCTGGGTGTAACCTCCCAAACACAAACAAAAAGTTAAATATTGAATTACCGTAAGACACAACCATTCTACTCCTATGTAAACATGCAAGAGCATTGAAAATATGTTTTCACCAAAACTCATATATGAGTGTTCTTAGTGGCATTATTAAAAGTAATCAGTGAAAGCAACCTTAGTGTCCTCAGCTGATAAAGAAATGTGATACAGGCATGTAACAAAGCCTTACTGAATCTTTAAAAGGAATAAAGTACCTCCTATAGAATATGTCATAAATGAACCCTGAAACATTATACTGAATGAAAAGATAGCAGACCTAAAGAGTCACATATTGAGTCTATTTACAAAAAAGCCCAGAGTAGGCAAATCCACAGAGACAGAAAGTAGGTTAGGGGCCAGAGGGCTAGTACAGTGGGCAGGGTGGGGTGCTTGTCTTATACCAGGCCAACCTGGGTTCTATCGCAGCACCTCAAATGGTCCCCTGAGCCTGCCAGGAGTGATCCCTGAGCACAGAATAAGGAGTAGCCCTAGCACCCCAAAAGAAAAAAAATAAACAAACAAAAAGAGAAAGTAGATTAAAGGTTGGCAGGTCTGGGAGAAATGGAAGTTATTACTAATGAGGGGATAGACATGTTGTAAAGTGATTACTAATCAGCAGGTAAACATGTGACAGAGTTGCATGTTATAAAATGATTACTAAGCATGTTTATTTATTTATTTATTTATTCATTCATTCATTCATTCATTCATTTATTTATTTTGCTTTTTGGGTCACACCCGGCAATGCTCAGGGGTTTCTCCTGGCTCTGCACTCAGGAATTACTCCTGGCAGTGCTCAGGGGACCATATGGGATGCCAGGGATCAAACCCGGGCCGGCATGGGCCAGCCGCATGCAAGGCAAACGCCCCTACCTGCTGGGCTATCACTCTGGCCCTACTAAGCATGTTTAAACATGTTATAAAGTTGTACAATTTTGGGGCCGGAGAGATAGGGTGTTTGCCTTGTACGTGGCTGACTCAAGTTCAATCCCTGGCATCCCAGTGATTCGTAGAGCCAGGAGTAATTCTTTAAAAAAAAAAAAAGCTGAACGACTTTGTAAATATGTTAAAAGCAACTGCATGTGTGAGAGGTGGGTGGTGGGTGAGAGAAAGGTAAAGAGGAAGCTCTGCTCTTAGCAGCTCTGGGGACTGGGCTTCCCTGCTCACTGCACTGTAGTAGGCTTTTGGGTCACACCCAGCAGTGCTTAAGGGCTACTTCCACCTCGGTGCTTGGGGGCCCTCCTGGTTCTTAGAGGACCGTGCAGTGCTGGATGTAGTATACAAAGTCTGCATGCAGCCAAGTGAGCCATCGCCTGGGCCTTCAACATGTTCTTTGCTTTTTTTGGGGGAGGGGGTGTCACACCTGGCAATGCTCAGCATTCAGGAGTCCCCTGGTGGTGCTCAGGGGACCAGATGGGATGCCAGAAATTGAACCCGGTCGACAGCATGCAAGGTAAATGCTCTACCCACTGGACCATCGCTCCGGCTCGCCTCACCATGTTCTTGTACTGCTACGGCACCTAGGTACAGCACAGCCTATTTGCTGGCTGGACCATCCCAATGGAGTGTGAGCACCCAGCCAGGGCCTGTGTCTCACTCATGTTGGATCCAGAACAAGGCTTGGCACTGAGGAGGTGACCAACCCACACATATTTGAACGAGTATCCTTTAGCATAGCCCAAATATTACCACTGCATTTTATGCCGTCACTTCTGAAATGGCATACACAAAGTGCCTCGGAGAGCACTCACACATATGGGCTCTCTGTGCTATTAGAAAAATTACTTTCCCTTCAATTAGTTTTTAAACTGGATGATCAATTTGAGCATTATGACTTTTCTACTTCCAGGGAGAAATAGGTTTTCAAAAGTGAAAAACTAAAACATTATCAAGATGGGTAGAAAAAGTTGGGAAATGAATTTGGGAAACAAACCAAATAACAAAGTTACTGAACAAAAAACTTTATAATTCAAATGTTTTGATGAACACCCTGGGGGTGTTCAGGGGACCAGAGTGCCAGGGATCAAACCTGGGTCAGCTGAGCCCTACCCGCTGTATTATCACTTCAAGTCCTGAATCAGAAAACTTTTTTTCCCCTTCCCCCTCCCTTTTTTTTGTTTGTTTTGGGGCCACACCTGTAAATGCTCAGGGGTTAGTCCTGGCTGTGCACTAAGAACATATTCCTGAAAGTACTCAGGGGACCATATTGGGTGCTGAGGATCAAACCCAGGTTGACAGCATGCAAGGCAAATCCTCTATCTATCTCTCTGGCAGAGATAGAAAGTTTTTTAAGAGGCAAGAAACTGATTAAACAAACTAACAAAAGCAGAAGATAAAATACAGCCCTTGAAAAAATGTATTCTAAGTTATTGCTTTAACAGCAACAACAATAGGGAAGTAATAACCGCAGCTAATGTTTGCCAAGCACTCACTACATATTATGGTGGGCGTTATGGCATTTCTGCCTTCTCAGTAATTCAGTTACAACATTGGGTCGAAGGTACTGTTATAATCCTCCCTTTGAGAGAAAGAAGCAGTGTTCCCCAGGCCACGTGGCGGGTAAGTGGGTGAGCGGGACTGGAACCCCGGTGTCTCAGTCTCCTCCCTGTGCTTCCCTACGCTGACCAGGAGCACCCTCAACGCTCAGTGCCTGGACTGGACCACAGAAAGCATATTTCTTGATTCTGAATATATGGATGGAGCAGGGCTGATTACAGGAAAGATCTTGGGGCGGGGGAACAGAATGAGTGGGGAGACAAAATCCAGCACTGACTGAGATGGGGGTATCTCCGCTGTCAAACGGCTTTTCCACGTCAGATGGGCACTTTCTCAGTGAGGCTGGTATGACCTTGAGCTGCTCCACTCTGCCAGGTTTGATTCTCGCAGGACTTTAGTCAAAGGCATGACTGTCCACCCTCCCTTTTTTTGGTCACATCCAGCAATATTCAGAGATCACTCCTGGCAGTGCTCAGGGGACCATACGGGATGCTGAGGACTGAACCCGGGTGAGCTGCATGCAAGGCAAATGCCCGACCCACTGTGCTATAGCTCCGTGCTCATTTCACCCCTTTTTTTTTATTTTTGGGTCACACCTGGCAATGCTCAGGGGTTACTCCTGGCTCTGCACTCAGGAATTACTCCTGGCGGTGCTCGGGGACCATATGGGATGCCGGGATCGAACCCAGGCCAGCGCAGGCCGGCCGCGTGCAAGGCAAACGCCCTACCCGCTGGGCTATCGCTCCGCCCCATCTCCTGCTTCTTTTAAAGCAGGACATGAAGGTCCACACATCCTTACTGCCTGCAGTACCACAGGCGTCAGTTGCCCTGGTCCCTCCAAAACTCTGAGTCCCGAGGGCCTGTCTGCAGATGGGCTCCCGCCAGGCCAGCCCGCTGCTGCAGAGCACATAGTGTCTGGATGTCTCAGCCTCCCCAGGGCGTTAGAACAGCCTTGGCTGTCAAAGCAGGTCACCATCTTGCATCTCGCCTTCTTGTTCTCTTAGGGGAAGAGGCTTGTGTCCTGTTTTCCTCCCCGGTCCTCAATCCCAGCGCCTGAGAGGGGAAACCATTCTTATCTGGACATCTCGGTGTTTTCACTCCTTTTAGACAGTTTTCAAAATCCGGTCTTGAGTTTTAAAAGTTCAAAGGACTTGTCAAGGCAATGTGCTTGTTCTTCCCTGATTATGGTTTGTTTTTCTGCTGTTTTTTTCCCCCTTCACCTTTACTGATACAGGCTAGATTCCCAGGCCCCGCTTCCTTAGTCTGCCAATTCTTTTGCGATGCTGTGTCACGTTAGCTATGTAGGTAGCCCCCCTGAAACAGCCTCTTTTTTGACAGTATTTGGATGTCCTTTTCGTTCTTGATGGCTCCCCCTTACTGTTGCCCAAATCAGGAGGCCCTGAGGATGAATGGATGCTGGTACATAAATGCTAAACTGCCGATAAGCTAAGGTTCTTGTGTTTTATGCTATTTGAAGCATAGTAAGATCCTTTTGTTTCAGGCTTTACTACTATTTATTATTACCTTTTATCTTTCTATTCTTTTTATCTTTCACTATCTTGTCAGTTCTAGTCACTGACTTACAATGAGAGCCTGATAAAGAGAAGGACCTTAAACATCAGAATGTTCACATCTTCAGTGGACAAACAGGTTGTGTTGAAAATTTCATGTCAACATATATATTTTTTCTTTAGAATTACTGAAATGTGTGTGTGTGTGCGCGCACACACACATACACGCTGGGATGGGGATGGGACACAGGTCCTCTTACATGCAAAGCATGCATCTACCCCTGACCTACAAGCTAAGCCCCAAGTGATTTAATTTTTTTTTTTTTTTTTTTGCTTTTTGGGTCACACCCGGCAATGCTCAGGGGTTACTCCTGGCTCTGCACTCAGGAATTACTCCTGGCGGTGCTCGGGTGACCATATGGGATGCCGGGGATCGAACCCGGGCCGGCATGAGCCGGCCGCGTGAAAGGGAAACGCCCTACCCGCTGGGCTATCGCTCCGGCCTCTGATTTAAATTTTTAAAAGAGAAAATTTGTATTATTTTTGCTACCAAAGTCGAGTCTCTTGAAAGCATTACAAACTCATCATATTCTTAGGAAACCACAAGAATAATCATTTGCTGCTAAAAATAGCACCTTCCCAATGCGTCTGTGCCTGAGAGAAGGGTAAGTGGACCAGTTGCCACCATAGAATTTTTTCTAAGCGTCTCCTGGCCAGGCAGGGACATCGTGAACCCAGAGCCCAGAAGTTTGTACCATGTAGCTGGGAGTGCACTTGTGTTTATGCCAAGTCCAGAAATAAATCCTAGACGATGTTTAAGTTCAGCATGAAATAAACAATATTTTAGGAAGCAAACAGTCAGGGAGCCAGAATACTAAGAGCTTGGAAATGAAAACAAGGATGTGAAGATAAATGTGTTCTCTTTTCTCAACTCACGGAGTCAAGAATCTGTATTCTGGGGCTGGACAGACAGTACAGGGGTTTAGGTGTTTGCCTCGCATGCGGCTGACACTGGTTTTATCTGGACCAATGGGGGGCTGGGGTATCCCTGGCAGGGTGAGCGGCACCACACCCCAGAGTCCGCCCAGTTGCTCATTACCGAGGGGGACCCTGAGCACCACTTGTCCGTGTTCTCCACCCATTCCCCCATCTTTCCTCAATCTAGGTTCTGTGAACGGGAAGAAGAAGCTCTCAGAAGGGAATCAAGACAGATTTCATTCACCCCCTTCAAGAAAATAATGTTGAAAATCTTGATAATCCAAATGTTTTCACTGGTAAAATGTTGATTGGTATTGAAATATTATACTTAAACTCAACTATCGATGTCTTTGTAAATTACAGTTCTTTAATTAAATAATAAAATACAAGTTTCTTTTTATTGCTTACTATAATGCCAGTGGAGAAACAAGAAGAGTGAGGCTGGAGGAACTGTATAGTGGGTAGGGCGTTTGCCTTGCACAAGCCTATCCTGATTTGCCCCCCCATCTGATTCCCTGAACTCTGCAAGGAGTGATCCCCAGCACAGAGCTTGGAGCAAGCTCTGAGCACCACTGGGTGTGACCCAAAAACCCAAACCAAACCAAAACATGAAAAAAAAAGAAATGAAAAATTTATAACTTATAGAAGGTACCTACTGATAGATCAAAAATAAAATGATAATTATAAATATAAATATAGCAGCATATTTTTTATCCCTGCTTAATCAGAATCCTTCATGTCTGCCAAGAACTCTCCAATTTAGCAACTAAGCTTAAGCTTTTGTTCCTAAATATTTCCTGTCGACTATGATTAAACAAAGGAACAGTTGAAGGGAACAGGTTTCCACTCGGGGTGAAAACTGCTCCCGAATCAATGATCTGTTATGGTTCTTTCTGACAATGCTCCCAGACAGCAGGTTTGGAGAGCAGCCCTGCCCCCCTGACCCTAAGGCTCACATGGTGACCACTGAGGGGCTGCAGGGGGTGCAGAGGGCGAGATAAGACTCCACCAACAAGGGGGCTGCTGAAAGTTGTTGCAGGGTAAAGGCTGGGACCAAGGAGGGCCCCCCACTCTGCCCAAGCCTGTTGGAGGACAGGTTTAGCTATTCTGGGAGTTTTGTTGTTTTGCCCACTCCCAGCTTAATCTTATTTAAGTCAAGGTTCATTCTAATGAGACCTCTCTTCTATGTAAATACTGCTAGAGGGTGTGGCAGTTACAGAAGTCACCTTGATTGAATAACTTCTGACTTATACATCTACTAAGACTTCTATGTTTTCTAGATTGGGTACAGCTCCTCTTTATACCCACTGCACCCAGCGTGGGACAGTTAGAATTTACCAGGAGACTACCACCCTGGCTACGCTGAGACTATAGGAAGACTATAGGAAGGATCATACTAGTTTGCTCTAAGCAGGCGAGTGTGACCCTTTCAGTACACGAGAACAAGATACTCAGAATCACCCTGGTGCAGATAATAAGAAGGACCTTGTGGGTACCATCTCGATTACATGAAGCTCATGAAGTTAAGATGTATTATTTTATACCAGCCCCCTCTCTCCAGTGTTTTACATAAGAGATAATCTTGGTAGAAAGGATTAGACCTTGGCATAACCTTTGTTTATACCTGCAATAGGGTGTGGCACTACACTCTGTTTAGAGTTCTTTGTTGACAGGACCCTCCCGGTTGGATTACTTTGGTGTATATAGGGGCTGACTTGAGGCCCCTTCACCTTTTGGCTTTTGGGCCTTTTAGCTTTAAAGGCTTTTGGCTCCTGTGGCTTTTGGTTCCTCGGCCTCAGCTTTTTGGCTTTTGGCTTTTTGCTCTTTGGCCTTTTGCTCCTTCTTCTGGGCAGGACTCAGCTCGGGTGAGATCCTCTCTCTTTGGTGGGAGACTTAGGCTCTTTTGTATGGTCTAAGTTCGGACCAGAGCTAGAGCTTGTTCATTATATTGGAGTGCTGTGGAAGAGCTTTTGTACTATTAAAAGCCATTTTTGGAACTGCACCCGACTCGTGAGTTTTCATCTGTTCTCCGGCGTCCTCGGAGGTAGAAGAAAACTTCTGCCCTGACGGTGTTCCCCGACACAAGCCCAGCAGGCCAGAACAACCTCTTTCAGACCCACACCCATTTCTCCGTCTCCAGGTCTCCTGAAAAGCTCTTGAGCAGTAACAGGGAGGAAGGAGGAGCAGGCTGGCCTGGAGGGAGGGGGAGAACCCAACAGGAAGAAGGGGCCACGGGAGGAGGAGAAAGCACATGACGGGTCCAGAGTTCCCAGTTCTACATTTTTCTTCCCTCCCTCTCTCTCCCCCTCTCTCCCCCCCCCCCCCCCCTCTCTCTCTCTCTCTCTCTCTCTCTCTCTCTCTCTCTCTCTCTCTCTCTCTCTCTCTCTCTCTCTCTCTCTCTCTCTCTCTCTCTCTCTCTCTCTCTCTCTCTCTCTCTCTCTCTCTCTCTCTCTCTCTCTCTCTCTCTCTCTCTCTCTCTCTCTCTCTCTCTCTCTCTCTCTCTCTCTCTCTCTTCCTGGTTCTGCACTTAGGAATTACTTCTGGCAGTGCTCGGGGGACCATATAGGATGCTGGGGATTGAACCCGGGTTGGCCACATGCAAGGCAAACGCCCTACCCGCTGGACTATTGCTCCGGCCCCATCTCTCTTTCTTTCCTTCCTCTTCCTGCCCCCTTTCTCTTTTTGTTGGGTAGGGACACACCCAGCAGTGCTCAGAACTTGCTCCTGACTCTGTGCTCAGGGATCATTCCTGGTGGGGAATGGAGGGCCCTATTGGGTGCTGGGGATTGAACCGGGGTGACCATGTACAATGCACTTTCCATGGGCATGGAAATTCTGATTCTGTTAAAAGTATTTGGGGCTCCACAAACAGTACAGCGGTGCAGTGCTTACCTTGTACATGGCCAACCCAGGTTCATTCCCTATATGGGGGCCATATGGTGTGCTAGGGATTGAATCCAGAGACACCACATACAAGTCAAGTGCCCTATCCACTGTCCTCTCCCTCGGGCCCATCTGCATTCATTTCTTTTCTTTTTTTTTTTTTTTTTTTTTTTTTGCTTTTTGGATCACACCCAGCAATGCTCAGGGGTTACTCCTGGCTCTGCACTCAGGAACCACTCCTGGCGGTGCTTGGGGGACCATATGGGATGCCGGGAATCGAACCCTGGCCGGCATGGGCGGCGCGGCGTGCAAGGCAAACGCCCTACCCGCTGGGCTATCGCTCCGGCCCCATCTGTGTTCATTTCTAAGGGACCAGGATTTCCTCCCTTGGCTCTCACCAGGTCCCCAGTGCCCCGAGTCTGGGTCAGTTGCGTGAGCCCTGTCTATAGGGGATGGGAGGTAGGTGTCCAGTTCAGGCCCCTCTGTCTCCCACGGGGGCCCCCAGCACTCACTGCCTCACTGCCCATCTCCCTTGGCAGGGGAGAACTCTGAGCGTCGTACAGCTCATGGATCTTCCTGGGGCTGCTCAGCGTCACCCCAAACGCCCTGCTTCCTCCTGGAGCCCCAGCCCTGTCCCCAGGCTCAGACAGGGCCACGCAGCAGGCTGCAATAGTCACCCTCCAATCCCTCTCTCAGGGCCTCCCGTAGCCCCCAATAGTTCTTACTCTGCCCGGTCCCCAAGTCAAGTTCAGCCATGCAGCTGCCTAGCAGCTGAACATGATTCTCATGGTGGCTGGAAAGCTTCTGTTCTGGTGGCGCAGGGGTTCCCAGCTGGGGCTGAGCACCTGGCTGCGTGTGGCTACAATAGAGGCCATTCCTGCTCAGGGAGCCAGTGTACAGTCATGTAAGACTATTCGCGCAGGGTGGAGTCAGGAACAAGAGAGGGCCTGGCAGGGGCCTGCCACCTTGCTTTCCAGACCGAGCACCCGAGCGGGAGGCAGAGCCCCGCAAACCAAGTCAGATGCTTCCATTGTCCTGTGGGGCCACACTTTGTCCTCACCACCTGGTGTGACACGGACATAATGATGGGCGAAGATCTACAGTCTCAGCGGGGGCGGAAGCAGACAGGCTGGGGCAGGGGTGGGGCGAGGGGCTGCTTCTGGGCGTGAATGCGCTCAAACTCTTCTGCTGAGCAAATCCAATGACCAATCGGGCTTGGACACTGGCTGCTCCCCCAACCTGGAGTCCTGGTGTAGTGCTGACCTGGACACTGCTCTGGGTCCTGCCCTGACAGCTGCCGGCCGTGTCCACTGGGGGACAGGACCCAGCCCACTGGTGGGGACCACATGTGCTCTTTCTGTGCTTAGGATGCAAGTAGCATAGGCCTCCTTTTCAGACCAGGAAAGGAGTCCGATTATTATAGTCTCACAAGGGATTGATCTTCAAAGTGTCTTGAAAGCAGTAAACAGGTGACATCATCATCAGGACAGTGGTTTCATCGCTTGTAAACGATGAAACAAATAAAACGCCCAAAGGCTAGGCTGGGAGGCTTAGTACTGGCAAACAGTTTAAAGAAATGGAGAAGGCTGGAGCTAAAGTTCAAGGGGTCTCAAGACTAAGAATCATACCAAGATTTTCAGAAGGACCAAATGTTTCTCAGCAAACTTTGGTCAGATGTTTAAGTGGAGAAACAGGAAAACTCGGGAAATCTATGGGAGGTGGATTTAATTTTTCTCCTCCTCCTCTTCTTCTTCTTTTTTTTTTTTTTGGCACCCTGGAGGTGATCAGAGCTTACTCCTGACTCTGTAGTCAGGGATCATGGCAGGCAGGGCTCAGGCGACTGTTTGTGGTGCTGGGGATGAAATCAGGTTCAATTATGTGTAAGGTAAGTGCCCTGCCCCACTGTTATTGCTCCAGCCTCACTTTATTTTCATTTGTTTGTTTGTTTATTTATATTTTTGGTTTTTTTGGGAGTCACATCCAGAGAAGCTCAGGGGTTACTCCTGGCTCTGCACTCAGTAATTATTCCTGACAGTGCTCGGGAACCATATGGGATGCCGGGGATCAAACCTGGGTTGGCTACATGCAAGGAAAACACCCTAGCCGCTGTACTACTGCTCTGGCTTCTATTTTTTTTTTCTTTTTTTGGGTCACACCCAGCAATGCTCAGCAGTTATTCCTGGCTCTGCACTCAGGAATTACTCCTGGCGGTGCTTGGGGGACCATATGGGATGGCCGCTGCAAGGCAAATGCCTTATTCACTGTACTATTGCTCCGGCCCCATGGCTCCTATTTTTAATCAATCAATCAATTATATTTTCATTTATCTATTTATTTATTTTGCTTTTTTTGGGTCACATCCAGCGATGCTCAGGGGTTACTCCTGGCTCTTTGCTCAGGAATTCCTCCTGACAGTGTTCGGGGGACTGTATGGGATGCTGGGGATCAAATCTGGGTCGGCCGCGTGGAAGGCAAACACCCTATCTGCTGTGCTATCGCTCTGGCCCCCTATTTTTAATTTAAAACAAAAAATTTTGACCTGTTAATCAACTTGGATGAGGCCAATTTAATGCCTCTAACCTGGGTTTTGAAAAAAAAAAATCTGATGGTACTGAAACATAATGGTGCCACGTTCTCCTCCGCCCTCCCAATAAACAACAAATGTTCCTCTGCAGCGCTATTTGTGAGAGTGAAAAACTAAAAACCCAACAACATCATTGATCAAACTGTGTTGTGTTTCTTGGATAGAACCCAGCAGCTGCTGACAGCAATGAAACAATAGGACTATACCTGTCGGAGTATGTCCAGGGTGGACAATTATAGAGAAAAATCAAGTCAGGATACAGGCATGGAAATTCTGCAGAGACAGTACAGTGGGTAGGTGTTTGCCTTACACATGGCCAACCCAAGTTTGTTCCCTGGCACCCCATATTATCCTGAGTCCATCAGGAATGATCCCCGAGTGCAGTCAGGTGTGTGTTTCCCCCTCCCCATTTTCCCCCCAGGTCCCCACCCCAAAGCAAAAATGGTCTGCGTGCCTGTGTATGGAAGAAAGGCCAAAAGAGGGGCTGGGGCAATAGTCCAGCGGGTAGGGTGTTTGCCTTGTAGGCACCCGACCCGGGTTCGATCCCTGGCATCCCATATGGTCCCCGGAGCACCGCCAGGAGTAATTCCTGAGTGCAGAGTCAGGAGTAACCCCTGAGCATTGCCAGGTGACCCAAAAAGCAAGAAAAAAAAAAGGCCAAAAGATACTGGAGAGAGAAAGAAAACCACTGATAACTATGATCAGTGACAGAGTGAATCTTCATCCCCCATCCCTGCCCCCATGGCCCTTCCTCCAGGAGCTGCTCTGGAAAGCGTGAGGGCTACAGCCTGGTTTCCTGAAGACTGATGACATCTGATGGAACCGCTCTTCACAGGCATTTTCTGATCTCCTCACAACTCTTCTCTCTCCAATGCTGGGCGAACTCTCTTCCCCACCCCAAGCTGCCTCGGGGATTCCTACACACCCATGCCACATCCTGGTCCCAATGTCACTTCCTCTGAGGAGCCTTTTCCAACACCCCGAGGCAAGGCCAGGGCCGGACCCTGAGACACCTGGCGTCTGAGCACGCATCCCAGCTCTCCGCAGTCCTAACGGACGCCACCTCTGCCTTCGTCTGGGTTGTCAGCCCCTGAGCAGCCAGTGCCTGGGGCCAAGCAGACACCACCAGGGTCCACTGGAAGACACTGTGGGGACACCATGTGTGGGAGGAGAACTTCCTATGCTCCCCCCTTTCCCTTCTGTCCCATGTGTCCACGTGAATGGTCAGCAGGGAACACACCCTCCTGTCCCCAACCTTGAGAGACTTCTCTGGGTGAAGCAGAGGGGACTGTGTGTTTTAAAGGATTCAGAGGTTACCACTCCAGAAAGCTCGATTCAGATGACAAGAGGTGCTGATGCTACGGCCCACATGGGCTGACACCTGGTTGCCTTCGGCGCCGGGCCCCCGGCCTCCCAGACGGTGGAATGTGCTGGGGACGGAGAAGGGCCTGGGCGGGCACTAACCTCGGCTGATGCGCTGCTTCTCCCCAGACAGGATTCCAGGGCTGTCGATGATGCTGATGCTTTTCAGGACCTGATTGGGCAGCTGGGAGCACATGAATCTGCAAGAAACAGATGGAGAAGGTCAGAGCCACCACTGCTGACCCGGTGGCCCAGCGGGATCCTGCTGGGGGGACTGAGGTTGCCACTGCTGGTTCCATGGATGCGAGATGCTGGGTCAGATGGTGCCGGGCACCTGCTCCCAGATACCAGATCCCTCTCCAGGGCTTGCTGAATTTCAACCGCCATTTCCGGTCACTTATCTGCAGACCGCTTGGACAGGAGAGGTTACCGGCCCTCTGCAGAGCTGAGCCCTGACCCAGAGGGGTGTTGCTCTAGAGCCCACCTGCTCCACCTGCCCCACCTCCACGCTGCCTTCCAGCAAGCAGCCGGGGAGCCCCTGCCTTCACAGGGACACAGGGTCCCTGTGTCACTGGACTGGAGAGCCCCAGCTACCCACTCCTGAGCAGGACAGGAGGGGACCTGGGGCCTCTGTCCACTGTCACATGTGCCAAGAACTCAGCAGCCAGTCCGGAGCTTGCTGTGGTTCCAAGTGGGGCAACTTCCTGTGAGCAGCTCTCCAGAATCTCCCAGGCGCTTGGGAATCCTAGGGGTACCCTAAAGGGGGGGGGGCAGAGCTTCTCTAAGCCTCCTCCCTGCATCCTGCCCCCTGGCTGTGGTTCGGATCCATCACCCGGTGTGGAGCGCATGAAGCAGAGCAGAGGAGGGCTCGGGTTTGGCTCAGGCTCTGCCAATTGTGTGCTGTGTCACCCTGGACAAAGTCTGGCTCTTTCTGCAGTGGAGGCATTAACTGGGGCCGGCTGAGGGCCTTCCAGTCTCTAATGCCCAAGTCAGAAGAGGGAGAGGCTTTATAACTTCCTCCCAGGCATAGGGCCCAGGGGTGCACTGTGGGCCCAGGGTAACAGGTGTGGTTTAAGGCAGGAGCAGCAGAGCTGATGCAGGTCAGGGCTAAACTGCCCATCTGTGGGGTAGAGGGCTTAAACAGGCGGAGAAAACTCAATTCTTCCACTCAGTACAACTGGCAGCAATTACTCAGAAAGTGAGCATGTGGGGAATGCAGGGCAGGGCGCCTGCCCAGGCTGCATGTGGGCACCAAGGCCTCTGGGCAGGGCACAGAGACGTGGGGGCTTGGCTTGGGAGCGGCAGCCCCTGGCAAGGGCTGAAATGATGGAGGATTTAAATGAACTTTTTTCCCAGGGGCTCGGGAGAGTTTCTCATCCATTTTTCCCCTACATCAATTCAGTCCAAGACACTGTGATTGTTTTGCAGCTGGAAAAGCTAAAGCACGCAGCAGCGGTGGCCCCTCAGGGTCACGCCCCGGGACTGGCTGGCTCGAGACCACAGCTGAGAATTTGTCAGTTGAACTCAACCCAAGGAACTAAACTCTGCAATGTTACAAATAAAGCACCGGGCTCTATGGTGAGATTGAACAATCCTCACTGACTTTCTCTAAGAAAACATTTCTTGATTGGTTTTAGCAAATTAGCTATACCAAGCAATATTTTATATATATATAATATATATATATTATATATATTTACATATATATTATGTTTTTTTGGTCACACCCATCAACACAATTATTTTATACTGCCCTGCAATATAAAATAAATTACTGAAGGTCTGCTACAGGGGCAGGCTTAAGCAGTAGTTGGGAAAATTGGAAATAATGGTGGTGGGAAGTTGCAATGATAGTGGGATTGGGGTTGAATATTGAATATTAAATTGAGTAGAAGCCCACCCACTACATTTATTATTATTATATTATTATTATTATTATTATTTTGCCTTTTTTGGGTCATACCCAGTGACGCTCAGGGGTTACACCTGGCTCTTTGCTCAGGAATTACTCCTAGCGGAGCTTGGGGAACCATATAGGATGCTGATTGAACCCAGGTTGGCTGTGTACAAGGCAAACACCCTATCCACTGTGCTATAGCTCTGCCCCCCCACTACATCTAATAAGCTCAATAAGTGAAAGCAATAACATAGATGATCCAATTCTCATGTAACAGCTCAATAAAATAAAAAGGTCATCACTTTAGCAATACCGTTCTGAGATATATGTTGTAATAAGCAATATAATTAGTGCCTGCTGTTAAGGGAGCAGGCATGGGGGGTGGGCGGGTAGGAGACAAGGGTCTTTGGTGGGTAGGAGACAAGGGTCGTTGGTGGCTGTAAGGGTACATTGGTGGTGGGTCTGGTGTGAGAATACTGAATACCTGAAACAACTGTATCGTGAACAACTTTGTAAATCATGGTGTTTAAGAAAAGTTAAAAAAAATGAAAACAAAGTGCCATATCCGTGTCAGGAGAGGCCTCCTCTCTCACCTTCACCGTGACATTATGCAGCCCTGGAGAGCAGATGGGGAGGAGGAAGTGTGGGTCAGCAGGCATCTCTTTGTGTTCTCAGAGGGAGAAACACGCAGTTCTGGAGAAGAGGGGCAGACCCAGGGCTGCCAGCAGGAAGGGCCCAATCCCGACCACATTCCCCTGTTTGATCCCAGTGGCTTGAGACCCTGAACCGTGCTGAGGAAATGGCACCTACATGAAATGCTTTCACAAAGTGTTCACGGAAAGGGCAGACCTTGCCTCCAAACCTCGAGCTGCTCACACTCAGCACCAACTTTCCCCAGCAAAGACCCTCCTGGGTTCTAGGACAAGGAATCCAAAACCGTGACCCATCCACACCTCTGGGGCAGATAGAAAATGTTTCCAACAACCCCACAAAATAAGACATGTCTCAATGTGATGGTTACACATGATAGGCCGAGGGCCAGGAGGGACCAGTGCAGAGAAGGCAGAGGGGAGGGTGAGGGGGGAAGATGAGGAGTGAACCCACAGAGGGCCCCCAAGATGGGCTGTTGGAGGTGGTGGGTGCAGAGTTGGGAACTCCACCTACTCTGGGAGAGCGTCCTGGGGGCTGGGGGGGGGGGCACTGTTGCAAGAGCACAGGTGGTCATCAGCTCCTGCTTTAGTTAGGGGCCACACGGGGCTTCTCAGGAAGTTATACTGTCATCCGCACAAACCCCGATGCGGTGCACTGCTGGGGGACCTGCTTCCCTGATGCTCAGAGAGAAGGTGAGAAGCAAGGTCTCCACAGACACCGCAACCCGCCTATGCCGTGTGCCTGTGGACGCGAGTCCAAGCACAGATTTACTGTCCCAGGACAGATTTCCTGCTCCTTCCGGGGAGTGGCTGGTGTCCAGCATGGCTGGCCTCACCTTCCACAACTCAGAGGAACCACAGGGTCACAGGGTGAGGCCTGGGAGCTGTTGGGAAACTGTGTCCCTGCCCGTCTGACCACAAACTGTTTGCTTTCTGATAAGGATAGGGGGGGGGGGGAAGGGGAAGGTGTCCCACCCTCCACTGGACCCACATTCCCCAGGGAAGGCTTTGGGGGTCGCAGAAAGTGGGGTAGGTGAAGGAACGGTGTGGGAGGGATGGTGAGGGGAAAGGGGAGAGGGGTCACGTGAACAACGGGTGCTCGCCATGGGGTGTTCATGCCGACATTGATAATGCAGGGAGCAACCTCTGAGAAGAACCAGGCAGGACTCTAACATAGCTTCTGTTTTTCCTAACACCTGGTGGTAGAAATTGCCACAAATTATCCGGGAGAAAGCCCTGAGTATCTCCAGGTGTGTCTCCAAACACAACAAAAAAAATGGGGAAAAATTGCCACAAAATGGTACAAGCTGCCCAGTCTTTGTTGGCTTTTTTTTTTTTTTTTTTGGGTTGTACCTGGCAATGCTCAGGGGTTTCTCCTGGCTCTGCACTCAGGAATTACTCCTGGCGGTGCTCGGGGGACCATATGGGATGCCGGGGATCGAACCTGGGCTGGCATGGTCCAGCCGTGTGCAAGGCAACACCCGCTGGACTATTTATCCGGCCCCAGTCTTTGGTGTTTTTACAAAGGAAGGAAGGGTCACATTTCCCAAGTTACCAGATCTGCCTGCCTGCCTGCCTGCCTGCCTGCCTTCCTTCCATCCTTCTTTCCCTGTGCTCAGAGCTTACTCCTGACTCTGTGCTCAGAGATCATGCCCTAGTGAGACTTGGAGAATCAAATGAGGCACCAGGGATTGAACCTGGGTCAGCTGTGTGCAAGGCAGACGCCATACCCACCAAACTATCTCCCTGGTCCCAAGCGTCCAGGTTCTTTTTTTTTTTAATTTTTTATTTTTACAATTACAAAGATATACAATTAAAAGTTCAATTGGCTATAAAAAAAAAAGTTCATATTTGGGTTTTGGTCATACAGTGTTCCAGCACCCCCCTCCGCCACCAGTGCCCATCTCCCACCACCCATGTCCCCGGTTCCCTCCCCCCACCCCCAGCGCCTCCATGGCATGGGTTCTTTATTTCTTTCCCTTTCTCTCTCTTTCTCTTTTCCTTCCCCTCCAGACTATGGATTACAGAACATACATTAAAGTGTTGTCATGTGTATCTTTTTGCCTCTATTTAATGCTCAGTTCTAGGTTGGCTTTAGTACCCTCGACAATTGTTAGCACCCTGTTCCATTTTCTGTCTTACCTAGCCTCTGACTCCCACACGTTTGTGATAATTTCCACCTTTGACAAGACCTCCTGATATATGTTTCACTTGACCTTGGATATTGGTATCATAATATGTACATATATATTTATGTTATGCAGATAAATGCAGTCATTCTGTATCTGTCTCTCTCCTTCTGGCTAATTTCGCTCAACATAATCTTCTCCATGTCCATCCATTTATAGGCAAATCAGGTTCTTAACTGCAGGCACTTTCCCCGCCCTCTCCCCATTTCATGCCATGGGCCCTACCCACTGTGCTATCTCTCTGGCCCTGCATTCTTCCCTTTTTTGGTGTTCATTATCACATGAACAACATGTGATGATGTTCAGGGGCTACTCTCAGCTCTGGTGTCACTCCTGGTCGTGCTCAGGGGAACGTGTGATGGATGCCAGGGATCAACTGGAGTCAGCAGCATGCAACCAAGTGCTTTAGCATTGGAGCTATTTCTCTGATCCTGAGGTACTTTTCTAAAACAAGTGACTCTCCCTCCCAAAGGCCACACCACAGGGGACACCAGCCAGCAGCAATGGGAGATGCTGTGCTGGGAGCTGGGAAAGTCTGTCTGAGTCCAGGGAGTGTAGCTGGTTGTCTGGAATGTCGGACCAGGATGATAGAGGCGGTTGCCAATGGAGAACAATGGCTTAACGACCCTGGGAGCCCCCAAACATCCCGAGGTTAAAGATTAATGAGAAGAGCCTCAGGGAGTTTATTATGGTAAACCTGACATAAAAATACAGTTAATCTCTCAGATAAAATGGAAACCACAACAACGTTCCTGGTGAATCAAGAGGAATTCTTGGCAAGAGCCTATTTTCCTTAATCTCTATAGCTTAATTATCTGGCAAGGCTGGAGGGTGTTGGACTGCTGCTATATTAAGGCCGTTTTTTTAAAAGAATTCCCAGTAGTGCTCAGTGACCATGTAACAGTTAAAACAAACAAACAAACAAAAATCTCTTTAAGAAAGCCTCATTTCATCACAAACACAGAGGAAACTAATGATGTAGAAATCCTCAATTTCAAAGAATGGCTCCACAGAGGCTGAATCACTAGAAGGTGGGAGAGGGGTGTTTCCTGGTCACCCCCATCATGCCTGGCGAAGACAGGATGGGGATTGGCATGATTTAGTTCTTGTGCCTGAGGAGATTTCAAAACTTTAATTCCCAGAGATTGAGATTAGCTGTTCTTTTTCAAAGAGAATTAGAGGCCATGGAGACCTCAGTGAGATTAAGAATTTCTCCTCCCATGGAGGAGTACAATGTAAAATCATACTAGATCCTATTAGAAACAGTCTCTGTGGTGCTCTGGGTTTAAGAAAAGACCAGCATAGACACAAGCGAAAGATAGAAAAAGGTCTTTGTTGGGCTGGAGTTGGTAAGGAGCTTGTCTTGCGCATGCTGACCTGGGTTTGATCTCCAGCATCCCTTATGGTCTCCCTGAGCACCGTCGGGAGGCACTCCTGAGTACAGTGATTCCCGAACCTCGCAAAAGGCAAAGACTAGCATTTTTAGAAAAGTGGATTAAGAGGGAAGGGGCCGGGGCGATAGCCCAGCGGGTAGGGCGTTTACCTTGCATGCGGCCAGCCTGTGCGGCCCGAGTCGATCCCCGGCATCCCATATGGTCCCCCGAGCACCGCCAGGAGTGATTCCTGAGTGCAGAGCCAGGAGTAACCCCTGAGCATCGGGCGGGTGTGACCCAAAGAGCAAAAAAAAAAAAAAAAAAGAGGGAAGCAGGGAAGCTGGACACCCCACAGAAAGGCTGTGAAACTGTCTCACGCTGGCCTGCTTGACCAGAGGCCAGGGCAGCTCCCAGGGTCCGAGCCCTCCACCAGCTTTGAACCTCAACCTCCAGGTGTCTGGGAATCCCTCTCTACAAGACAGGATTTCAGATTGCCCCATGAGAGCCCTCCCCAGGGAGATCTCCTAGAATGAACTCCTCCTTCTACTGCTCAGGTATGGCAACCATGTCTTCATTTCCCAGGAATGTCCCGCAGACCTCCATTACACTCCTAGAATCCAGCCTTCTGCTACAGCACTGGACTGAAGGACCCCTCTGGGGCAGCTGCTGTAGCTGGCACTTGGGAGAGCAGGGTTAGGAGACCGAGTCCAGGGTGACTCCTAGTTACTGCAGGGTGGTGAGTAAAGGGGGTTCTCCAGGGTAAGCTGCTCATTCTCCTTCCCTCAGAAGGGCTGTGTTTTGACCTCGTTCCCAGCAAAGCCTGCTATGTACAAGGAGGGTTGCCTGCTTGGGAGCTGAGTCCTCGAAGGGAGGCTATAATTATGTACATGCGTTTGAGTGCCCTCCACTAATTGACTCTTTTTCTTACATAATTGCTGCATGAGACAGCTGCACTGCCGTGGGGAAAGCACTTCATCAGGCTGTTTACTCCTAAGTATGCTATTAAGTTATGGGAGCTACACCAGGCCTGGCCACCAGGACGGATGGAGGACAGAGTCCCTGACTTGTTTGGTTTTCTTTTCTGGGCATGTATGGATTTGGATTCAATCAACATTTGACCATACATGTTGGCATTATGATTGGAGTCAATCAACATGCAAGCATCATATAACATGTGGGCCATTTCCAGTAAGAGACAACAAACCCTGTCATTTAAATCTCCTCAGTGCTTCCTCCCGCTCTCCTCTGCTGTGCAGCGTTAAGCACTTCACAGAAAGGAAGGAAATGGGTTAGAAAACCGAATCATCTCCTGGATGAAATAAGTCAACCGCCACTCTGCCTGGCTCTCCCCTGTGAATACGGGTTCAGGAAAGGACTTTGAGAAAAAGTAGCAGCTTGTTTCTGTGTCCCAGGCTAAAAGAGCGAGGACAGTGGCCACCAAGCCCAGCACCCCACACAGCTTTCTTTGGAGAAGGATCCAGGCCCTGCACTACCCAGGGCCTCTGGCTTGGTGCCTACGGACTGACTGTTATTCCCAGGGGGTCTGCAGCGGGGACTTCCCTTCCCACTTCTTAGCTATAGTCCCTGCACCCCTCTGGGCCCTGTGTCTACTTCTCAGGAGACCCTCTGGGGTCTCTGGGGCTGCCAGCTGCTCTGAGGCATGAAGTCCTGGGGATGTTGAGAAGGCTGCCATGGAAGGACCTAGCTGGGTTGACCACCTGCCATTTGTGTGAGTGTCCCCTCAGCTGCCCAGCAAGTGACTGCAGGGCACCCAGCCACTCCCTTCATTCCACACCCCGCTGGTGCTGCAGCCTTTGGGAGGATGGCAGTCAGCTGGAAGGCTCTGGTCTATTAATTTCCTAAACATCTTTTAAGGACAAGTGCAGTTCAAGTCTCTTCACTGTCAGCTCTGGCCTCACTTCTTCCTAAAGGACCCCAGAGGACCTCTCCTGGGCTCTGTACGTCTCATCGTTGGCTACCTGACCCTTCTAGAGCAAGAGACTCACAAAAAGGGAAAGGGAGAGGCAAGAGGCATGACGGGACAGACAAGGGTTTTGAAACATAACAAAAATGAAGGTCAGAGTTGTCGGGGAACGCCCGCGGGGTCCTCGACAATGTCAGGACTGAAGTTCTTTTCTACCTCCAAGGATGCGGGGAACAGATGAAAACTCCAGTGCAGTTCCAAAAAAGGCTTTTAATAGTACAAAAGCTCTTCCACAGCACACCAATATAATGAACAAACTCTAGCTCTGGTCCGATTTAGACCATACAAAAGAGCCTAAAGAGAGAGGATCTCACCCGAGATGAGTCCCTACCCAGAAGAAGGAACAAAAGGCCAAAGAGCAAAAAGCCAAAAGCCAAAAGCCGCGAGGAGCCAAAAGCAAAGCGAAAAGGCCCAAAGTGAAGGGGCCTCAAGTCAGTCCCCTTATATACACCAAAGTATCCAGGGAGGGTCGTGTCAACAAAGAACTCTAAACAGAGTGTGAGTGCCACACCCTATTGCAGGTATAAACAAAGATTATGCCAAGGACTAATCTCTTCTTCTGAGATTATCTCTTATGTAAAACACTGAGAGAGAGGGGGGCTGGTATAAAGTAATACATCTTAACTTCATGAGCTTCATGTAATCTAGATGGTACCCACAAGGTCCTTCTTATTATTATCTGCACCAGGGTGATTCTGAGTATCTTGTTCTCGTGTACTGGAAAGAGTCACACTCGCCCTGCTTAGAGCAAACTAGTATGCTCCTTCCTATAGTCTTCCTATAGTCTCAACATAGCCAGGGTGGTAGTCTCCTGGTAAATTCTAACTGTCCCACGCTGGGTGCAGTGGGTATAAAGAGGAGCTGTGCCCAATCTAGAAAACATAGAAGTCTTAGTAGATGTATAAGTCAGAAGTTATTCAATCAAGGTGACTTCTGTAACTGCCACACCCTCCAGCAGTGTTTACATAGAAGAGGGGTCTCATTAGAATGAACCTTGGCTTAAATAGATTAAGCTGGGAGTGGGCAAAACAACAAAACTCCCAAACTAGCTAAACCTGTCCTCCAACAAGAGTGATATACAGTGGGTGGGGTGTTTGCCTCTCAAGTGGCTGATTGGGTTTTATTCCGACATCCCCTCCCACCCCTCCTCCATCTCACTGGGGACTCTGGTACAAGGCTGTGTGGCAGGACAAGAAAACATACCACTAACCACGAGAGAACTCTGGCTCTCCCCGTCTTCACATCGATAAAGCAAAGGCGGTGCGTCTAGAGTAACTCTGTGCTATCTGGACTCCTCCCCCACCCCACCCCCACCCCACCCGGTTCTGCTCTAATGAGTTTGGAAACAGCTCAAGGGAGGGAGCAAGAAGATAAGGGTCAGCCAGGGAGGTGAACTGACTTGGGGTAATCAGGACGGGTCTAAGTGTAGGGTGAGGCGAACCTCAGAGGTTCTGAGCTAAGTGGCCAGTGATGGAGGCCCTTGCTGGTGGCACATTTCGAGGAGGCCATTCTTATTAGTGCTTATCTTGTGTGCTAACTCCCTCACAAAGCCACATGCTCAAGTTCTGTGCAGTCAGTCTGTCTGTCTATATATATATTTTTTGCTTTTTGGGTCACACCTGACATTGCTCAGGGGTTACTCCTGGCTCTGCACTCAGGAATTACTCCTGGCGGAGAATCATATGGGGTGCCGGGGATCAAACCCAGGTCTGCTGCGTGCAAGGTAAGTGTCCTACCCACTGTGCTATCACTCAGAACCCTGTTCTGTGCAGTTTACAATGGGCAGAAACATGTTCCTTGTACCATGGGGTCTCCTCATGCCAACTTTCTCTGGCTCTGCCCTCTGCAGCCACCAGGAATAGGCACAGACGAGCAGGCGTGGGTGCCGCCCCACACCCCCGAGCAGGATAAGCACATTCTCTAGGACTTATGTCTCTGTTCTGTTTTTGAACCTTTATGTGTCATTGGCAAGAATTATAAGAAATATTTAAACAATGTGGGGCCGGGCGATAGTCCAGCGGGTAGGGGCGTTTGCCCTTGCAGCGGCCGGCCTGTGCCGGCCTGGGTTCAATCCCCGGCATCCCATATGGTCCCCGAGCACCGCCAGGAGTAATTCCTGAGTGCAGAGCCAGGGAGAAACCCCTGAGCATCGCCGGGTGTGACCCAAAAGCAAAAAAAAAAAAAAAGAAAATTTAAACAATGTGGCCACAGATGGTCACACACTGGTCCTTACCGATTCAGGAAAGCATTTCCAAAGCGACTAAGCTTTCGAAATGGCTTTTTGGGATCCACGACCAATGCATTGCCTGGGGTGTTGCCCTCCGTCTCTCCATACATCACAGCGATGAAGGAATCGGTGGTGGGCTCGGGGCCAAATCCTCATGCCCGCGGAAATCTTGCTCCAGTAAGTATCTGGGAGAGAGAGAAGAACAGGAAGTTAGTATGTTGTCACAAAGCAAGAAAAGAGGCAGGCAGCTTTGGCGGGCTCCAATGCTTACTCAGAAAAACCTAGAAATTTAACCGCCAAGAAAAGGAGAATGATCTTTGACTCCTTTGCTGATGAAGTAATTCCCTGAGTGTCAGAAGGCTGGTGGAAGAGCGCGACTTCCTGCCCCCTCACTGGACCCTGTGGAAGCCCAGTCTTGCTCAGCACAGCAGTTCTTGTCACGGTTTCATGGGGGGCAACAGGAAACCCCACTTAATAGAAGTGAATCCAACTGGCTCTCAGGCAGCCTAGAAGAGCCTCTCCTACCCCCAGCCCCCAGCTCCCACCATGTACCTCCAGCACACTGGGTGTGCCAGGTCCCCAGGGCATCAAGCTGCTCCCCCTGGATTTTGCAAGTCTCTGTCCTTGGGCGCCTGCAGAAGCCCCCCAGGATACAGGACACTCAACACTCACTCCCAGCCTGTACTGTCTGTGGAGGACCCAGAGGCAGGCAACAGACCCTGCTGGTCCTCACTGGCAATCTGTGAGGTGACACTTCCTCCCTGGCACATTTTAGGGCTTTCTTGGGGTGGGGAGGGGTCTTTGCCCAGACTCCAGCAGAAGCAGTTGTTGTCGTCAGGTTGGGACTCTGATTACAGGGGCCCTTTCTCCAGGCAGACCCAGGTTGCTGGCTGGATTTACCTCCTCTGCCTGGGTGTCCATGACATTTAACTGGGTGACTATATACCATGGCCCCATACATGTCTGGAGGGTTCTTATCCAGGGAGGGGGACGTCAGCAGGCATCATAAGGCTACGCTGGCAGGGGTCATGGGTTCTTATAGCCTCTCGTACGCTCCAGAGGTTGCAGCCCCCCTCCCTCCCTGCGGGGACTTCCTGGTCTTGGAACCTGCTTCATGCATGTCAGTGTACACAGAATTGGGAGAGCAAAGAGGATTCCCCTCCTTCTGAAACTCAGCAAATGCGGCGGAAAAAGCAACATTTGCCACATCCCACTGTGAGGGAGCTACATGTGAGAGACCACCTGGTGGTGTGGGGTGGAGTGCAGGGGGGCCCAGGGAGAGGAGGTTCAGTCCTGCAGGGGAGGAGCCCCCTGCCCCAATGAAGAGGCTCGAGGGCAGGGTCTACACTGCTTGCTCCTGCAACCAACCATCTGGCTTGCTTCAACCCATTTCTGTTTCCACAACCTTTGACCAAATTTAGCCTGGGAGTCTTCCGCCAGGGATAGAAGTGAACTCCCAATTTGTCAAGCACAATTAATTTTGCCGCATTTCTAAGAACCTGAAATTAAGCCACTCTTGAGGCCAATTTTTTTTTTTACACAAAGTTCAAGCTGTTTGTTCAGTCAACTAAACCGATTCTGAATCCTACATTCTCCCGCTGCTTTCACTACTACCTGACTCTGCCCTGAGTTTCTACATCATTTAAATGACATCATGTAGGGGCCAGAGAGGGTCCAGCGGGTAGGCGATTTGCCTTGCACGCGGCTGGCCCATGCTTGCCGGGTTCGATCCCCGGCATCCCATATGGTCCCCGAGCACCGCCAGGAGTAATTTGAGTGCAGAGCCAGGAGAAACCCCTGAGCATTGCGGGTGTGACCCAAAAAGCAAAAAAAAAAAAAACAAAACAAACCAAAACAAAAAAAAATGACATCATGTAAATAACATTGTTGTCTCCTAAACTTAGAGAAAATGTGAAAAGAATCAGATAATATCACCTCGTACTGACATAGAAAAAAAATCAGACAATTTCTTTGCCATTTACCAAGTGTTCACTCTTTCCTGATAGAAGTAGGGAGCCCTCCTTGTGAATTATTATTGAATCCTCAAGACAGTTTATAGGCAAGTACTAACATTATCCCCATTTTACAGGTAGGGAAACTGAGGCACCAGATAGCTTAAGCAACTTGCCCAGGGACACATAGTAAGTGACAGAAGAAAACAGAGTCAGACTCCAGCCTGGGCTCAGCTGGTGGGCGGCTCAGGGACAAGAGCTAGGGGTACTCAGGGCCTCTGGACAAAAGCAGAAGACCCCAGATTGCCCCCAGAGTGGGGGAATAGCTCCCAAACATCCTCCTTCATGACCCGGGACTTCCCTGGAGGGTAAAGCATATGGGCGGTTCTCCCCACTCTCCATGGAGGGGAAGCTATTCTTTCAAAATATGGCCCAATCTAAAAAAAAATTCCTAAGTTTTTAGGCACCAAGTAGTGTCATCAGTAGCCTCCACAAACACAGAGCTCATGACTGCAGATCTCTGTGGGATCCCACCCAGACCTTGGCAATCCACTGGCGGCGTCAGTGAGTGTGCTTCTTGTTTGGCAAGGCTTCAGTGCAGAGTGGCTGCAGAGCCTGCGGATTCTAGACACAGGACGATGCGGTTCAGCACTGACTGCCACTCTGGTGCCACAAGTCTGGAGTCATTCAACAACAGAGCCACGACTCAAGTCCAGGACCGCAAGCCCTCCCCTTTTAGCTGGATTTCCACACCTGGGCCAGGCCATGCCAGGGAACTGTGGGACAGTCAAGCAAGGGAAAGGGGCTGAGAGGAGTGTAGTCAGTGGCCCCAGCTCTTGGCATGATACATTTCCCCATTCATGAAGCTTGGGGCCCGCAGCTGTGTGAGACTTGTCATCACGTTCCCATGGAATCAACACTAACAGCAATGCCTGGTTTATCAAGACAGTCTAGAAAAGGTCACAGCCTTTCTAGACTAGCCTCTTCCTCCACACCCTAAACGCAGACAAGCCAGACAAGAACCTTAGTTCTAACACTCCGGAAGGATCTTAGTGGGGGGCTCTGTGGCTCACTGGCTCTCTGCACCTTCACCAGACTTGGGCAGGGAGGGAGCGGAAGTTCCTTCAGGCCGTGGGCAGCTGAGAATGGAGCTGGGACAGGGACAGAAGGAGGGATGCCGCTGAGAAGCAGTGAGTTCACAGTGGAGCGAAGTCACCTGTACAGGTGTTCTGGTGGATTGTCACCCCAAGGATGTGCCATGGAGATAAAGACAATATGTAGCCCCGATTTCAGAAAAACAAGTACCCAGGGAAACCCACCCACGCAATTTAGAGAGGAAAAGGTGATTTGTTAAAGGCCTACTGTAACAGGAGTCAAGTTTCCCAAATTGCAATCCTGCATAATAGAACTCTAACAAATAAAGATTTTTAAAGTAGGCTGCTGATGTGGACCAGTTTGGAGTCAGAGATGTCCTCCGAATGGCAACCTGGGTATGTAATTCAACCTCAGGGCCTCAGACTCAGAGAAAAAACTGAACTAGGAAGAATAGCGCTATTATTCGGCTTGCTGACATAAGTACTTACTGATCAATACTCTCTCCCATAGACCCCAAAAAGTCAAAACTAAATGTTTCCTTATCAAAGAAACACCAACTAAAGATATAGCACATTAGCAAACTTAAGAGGCTCATAATACTCAATGCCAGTGTGCAAGTAGTGAAATAAACACCTTTGTATAAGTTGGTGAGAAAATAAACTGATATCGACAATTTTATTTTTATTTATTTATTTTTTGCTTTTTGGGTCACACTCGGTGATGCTCAGGGGTTACTCCTGGCTCTGCACTCAGGAATTACTCCTGGCGGTGCTCGGGGGACCATATGGG